>JAYMSZ010001845.1:0-13272 GCA_036897665.1 Pelargonium citronellum
TGTCATTTTGGGAAGTGTTCTTGTTTATTTTACACATGCTGAGAAACATGGTGTGCAAGTGGTAAGCTGCAAATTTGCACTTCATTTTATTATTTATTCGTTTTAAAAAATTATTTGCCGAATTGATGTTCCGTTCTAATAAATTTATTGAGACGGGCTAAACAATATATGTGTAGCATTGTTATTAATTTATTTTTTCATGAATTTAACCGTCATACATTGATAGAAATTAAATCGGTCCAATGGTCGGTTAAAAAAGGTGGGGTCCACCAACAAGAAAGCAAGCATGGCCCACCACAGAAACTGATTGGACCACAAATAGGGCCCAATTGGATCAGAACAGGCCAAGATCTCTTGACGGCCTCTTGACATTGGGTTGGGCCTAAGTGGGCCCTACGCCAATAATTCAACCCAGTTGCAACGTTACGTCACTCAAGGCCCATTTATTTTTTTATTTATGATTATTTTTCAAAATGTTGAAAGAGGTGTGATTCGGTGCATCCGGTTGTATTTTATTTTCAGATCGGAGAGTTAAAAAAAGGTCTGAATCCGATATCGGCCACCGATTTGGTCTTTGCTGGGCCCTACATGTCAACGGCTATTAAAACTGGAATCGTCACCGGAGTCATTGCTCTTGCGGTAAGTGCCATTTTAAATTTGTATCTCTACTAATTTGAACACAAATCCGTATATATTTAGGTCGAGTTGACTCACACACATTGGATTTAGAATGAAACAGGATAGTGATGGTCCGCAGACCGTTGACCTATTTGCCAGCTCTACTTACGCATGATATGTATGTCCGTGTGACGGGTCATCTGATGTAATATTGTTATATTTTCAGGAAGGAATAGCAGTTGGGAGGAGTTTTGCAATGTTCAAGAACTACCACATAGATGGGAACAAGGAGATGATAGCATTTGGGATGATGAACATGGCTGGTTCTTGCACTTCTTGTTACCTCACAACTGGCCCTTTCTCTAGATCTGCTGTCAACTTCAATGCTGGTTGCAAAACTGCTGTCTCCAACATTGTCATGGCTCTGGCTGTCATGGTCACACTCCTGTTCCTCACACCATTGTTTCACTACACTCCTCTTGTGGTCCTCTCCTCCATCATCATCTCTGCAATGCTTGGCCTCATTGACTATGAGGCTGCTATCCACTTGTGGCATGTGGACAAGTTTGATTTCTTTGTGTGCATTAGTGCCTACCTTGGTGTGGTCTTTGGGAGTGTTGAGGTTGGATTGGTCATTGCGGTAAGGTTCAGTAATTGTGTTGTGTTCGTGTTGAGTCTTCAATTAGCATGTGTCAAACGTGTTGCGTCGTGTCAACATAACTCATTTGATTACCATATTGAACATGTCATGTTGGATTAGTACGACACGTACGCACGCATGGATTGTCAGCTCTGGTCAAAGATTTGAATTATAGGTCGGGTTTCTTATTGTTCGTACATTGAAAAGATTCAGTCCTAACCTGAGTCTACCAATATACTTGTCAATACAAGTTGTGGGCCTAAAACTGCCGGACTAACAAAACTCGTGTGTTCTTATTGAGCAATTTTTTATGGGTCCTAACTTGTGTCGCTAAGTGGTGAGACACGTTAGGACTGACAAAAAGTAACCCAATAAAAACACACGTGTTTTTAGCCTCCTCGGTTTAGGCCCGCGGCTCGTATTGCTAGGTACATCTATTGGCAACAGGTGTGAGTAGAGCTGGCGATTCGGGTCGTGACATGACTTTTGACACCAAATCAGTGTTTTTGGGGTCACACGCACAATACGTTCAACACGCACACTTGCTAATGTTTGTGCAAATTTATATGTGCAGGTTGCAATATCAATTTTAAGGGTACTTTTGTTTGTGGCAAGACCAAAAACCTTTGTTCTTGGGAACATTCCAGACTCCACAATCTATAGAAATGTTGAGCAATACCCAAATACCAATAGTGTCCCTGGAGTCCTAATTCTTGAGATTGATGCTCCAATCTACTTTGCCAATGCTGGCTACTTGAGAGAAAGGTATAAACATTATGTGTACCAAAAGTTTGAGGTTAATTGGAATTAGTTGAATCAACTTATATTTATGATAAATAATGTTGATTTTGCTTTGATTAGGGTTACGAGGTGGATTGACGAGGAGGAAGACAAGTTGAAATCATCTGGAGAAGCGACATTGCAGTATGTTATAATCGATATGAGTGGTGAGTCGTGAAAATAATTTTGATTTGATTTGATCTTTAACGATTTCTTTGAAATTTGATTATTTTTCCTCGAAGAACTGGTCAAATCAAACGATTCACTCAATTTTTTTTAATCATCGGTCTAAAAAATTGATCGAACCGATCAAATTAGTGATATAATTTTAAAATATACTTTTGTTGTCATATAAATATGACATTGAGTGTTATTTTGGCTTGCAGCTGTTGGTAACATTGATACAAGTGGAATCAGCATGTTTGAAGAAATGAAGAAGATTCTTGACAGAAGAGGCCTTAAGGTAAAATATAAAAATAAAAATAATTTCTTTCCGTAAACCACCGGTTTAATTCGGTTCGGGACTTAGTCACAATTAAAGCTCTTCATTCCTCCCTATAAGTGTGTTTAGTGGAGATCGAACCCAAGAGCTCTTCCCATAACAATTTTTCTTTTAGTGTTTACACTTTTGAACTTGTTAAAATTATGGTTTATGCCTTAAAAATTGGTTGAGCACAATTTTAAACCCTTGAACCCGCGAAATGACATTTTTATCCTTCTCTTTATCTTAAATTTTAGAATAACAGCTCAAAAAAAATGTCAAAAACCAAGTAAAATTAGGTTATTTTTGTGTTACTAATACCTTTCTTCAACTATGGACTTAGCTTGTACTAGCAAATCCTGGAAGTGAAGTGATCAAGAAGCTGAACAAGTCCAAGGTGATGGAGCATATAGGCCAGGAATGGATATATTTGACCGTTGGGGAGGCAGTGACAGCCTGCAACTTCAAGCTCCACACTTGCAAGGCGGATCCGGCGAAAGACGACGACAACGTTTAACGTTTAAGGGGACGATTAATGGGTTAATAAGTAATTAAGAGTGAGTTTTTAGTGTAAATTAGTGTGGTGATGTCCAAATCCAAATGAAAGACAATGTCACTAACAACATTACCTCAAATCCCATTTCAGTGATGGAATGGAATGTGAGTCAAAAGTTGGATGCAATTTTCCAATTCCAACATGATTGTGTGTAAGATTTGGTTATATATAGTGCTTAGTGCATAGATTTAAATCCAAAATAATATTGGAGTTTTGTGTCAATGAGTTCAAGATTTGACGTGTCTGGATTCACTCATTTTGTAATTGTGTCGTGTTGGCCTTCAGAACACGCAAACTCAAGGGTATAATAGTAAATCCTAAAAACATGTCAAGCATGTGTATACTATCATGTAAAATGTTTTGGGTCGTGTTCGCGTGAATCGTGTTGTGTCAGCACAATTCATTTAGTTACCGTATTAAACATGTTGTGTTCAACTGTTCAACGCAGTTACTAAACGTGTCGTGTTAAGTAACGCGACACAATCAACTTTCAGCATGACACAAATCGCCAGAACACGCTATAATGTCCCATACCACAAACACACTTTTCAATTTACGTAAAATGTTATGAAAAACGAAACGTGAAGTCATGTATTTTGGGAGACATCAAAACTGAGTAACAATCCTAATAATCTCAATATAAATCTGCAGAAAATCAAACAAGCATTTTGTTTCATGGAACAAATTTTCAAGAAATGCTTTATATCCCACAAGACCCATTTAGAGACTAAAATGCTGCATATGCTTTAATGGGTAGCTAAAAGTGCAATACACAAACCACAACACAACCCTAACCAATCTTGAACAAAGTACAAAAACCGAATCATTTATCGAGAAACAAAGTTTAAAAGAAGACACAAAGTTTTCATTTTACGGGGCCTGACATGTTACACATGTACATTGTGAACTGATCAATAGAATAAATATCAGATCACCTCAGAGGAAAGCATGACATACAAGTCTAGATCAAAGCTAAGATGGTATAAACAGAAAATGAAAATATATAGTCTCGCATTATAACTTCAAAAGCTAAGTATATGACGAATAAAGTTACTTACCTCATTCGCTATTCGTTGGAGGTCGCACGCATGCACAAAACTGCTTTTTCTTTCGCTTTGGGTTAGTAGTTCTTCCTCCACCGTAGAGATAGTCTCGCAGAAGAACTGTTGTTTTCCGCTCACTGATTTTGGTTCTCACCTTCTTTTCTTTCTGATCATCGAGTTTCAGTAAGAGGAACTGTATTTTTTGTACCTCCAACTGTAGCCTCCCTATTTTTTCCGATCCTCTTCGTGCTTGTTCAGCAATTCTCCTTCTCCTGGCGCTCCTGCTCTCGTCGGGGTAAACTGTTGATTTCCCCTCTGAGGAGAAGGAACCATCAACGTTTTTTGTCAGTTTACTGTTGACATCAAGCAACCTCATTATGGCCTCCTCGGTTTCTTCCAGCTGTTCCTTGACTGAATCATATTCGGTACCTTTTCCCTTTTTGCTCTTATCAGTCATCTCAACCTTGCTTTTCAAGTCTTGCACAGTTATTTGAAGGTTTGTCAGCTTTTGTGCATCGGAGTCAAGTCTTTCGAGAACTTTCTTCCGGTTCCCTTCTAGACGAGCCTCTGTAAATCTCTTAGAGATCTCCAACTTGTCCACACCCAACTCTTTCTCCACCAGTGATTCTATGGTTGGATATCGACTCGTGTGCCGTTTACTAACTACATGGTTCTCAACTGGAGCCGTGCCAACTGTCAGGTCAATGCTTCCATCCTGATCAGTGGTTTCCCATAACTCGAGCATCTGATCAACCCCTACATTTTCTCTCTTGCTCATGCCATAAGATGAGCACTCCGATATCTGATCCAGTACGATGTCTTTTGGTTGGACTTCATTTCCCGCTTCGGAGATTTCAGGCACTGGGTTCTGCAGGCGGTGATCACTACTGAGGCCATCCCCAAGCTCCTCGTTATCCCGATTCCCAGGAACATGTTTTCTCATTAGAGCATTTTCTCGTTTTGAGAAGCTTCCAGATTTCACCTCGTCAAGTTGTCTCATGACAACCTCTAGTTTTGTAATAGTGTCCAAGTGCTCAAGCATTGCAAGCCTTTCCATTTCCACAACCTCCTTTTCAACAGCCTTAACCCTTGTTTCCAAATCTTGCAGATTTGAAATTCCATCATGTACCACAGGAACTGGATCTCCGCTCTTATGTGGACGGCTTTCAGTGACCAGACGACTCAACCGGTTAGCATCCTGTAACCAATCAAAAAAGCAACATGAGCTTTAATCCACAGATTTTGAACATTTAAACTAAATAAAATCATATTGTCGTCAAAATCACATGACTCAGGTGAACAAAAATTAGACAGACATTACCTTTCTATTATCTGCTTCATGAAGCTCTGAGCACAAAATGGTATGGTTCTCCAGAGATGTTACACAGTTGTTCAAAGAAATGATAGTTGGAATATACGCGGCCAACTGATCGTTTAGTCCTCCGTTTCTGTCTTCCAAGGTGCCAACTTTTTCTTTCAGCACTTTAATCTCCATATCCTTGGCATTACTTCTATCTTTGAGGCTCCGGCATTCTTCTGCGAGTTCATGAATTTTCTTTTCAAACAACACCTCACGGACAATAGAGGTTTGCAGTTCAGACAAGAATGCAGCAGCCTGAGTCTCCCACAGCTCAACCTCATTTTTCTCCTTCTGCAATTGAAAACTCAGAGATTTTTCTCTGAGTTTAATTTCTTCATGTTCTAGATGCACTGCGCACAATTTGGCTTCCAATGTCTGATTTGCTTCACTCCTGAATTCAATCTCCTTACTCCGATGACCATTGTCTTCAGAAAGTTCAACAATTTGCTTCTCTTGGATTTCTTGTATCATCTTAGCCTCATCACACTGCTTCTTTAGATCCTCAACAATTGCGAACAGTTCTGTTTTCTCATTCAGCATAGCATTAAGCTTCTGTTCTGCTTCCAAGAGTTCACTTTCCTTCTGACACAGCAGATCCTTCCTGTTAGAAATTTCATAAGCCAACTGGTCACCGACATATCTCACTAGCCTCAGCTCAACCTCTGACTTCTCTAGTGATTCCTTGAGACACAAGTTCTCTGTTTGTACAGCTTCAAGTTCCTCCTCCTTTTTCCTTACCTTCTCCTCAAGGTCAATGTTGACATCTTCAAGCCCTTTAAGATTCTTGCTAAGCTCTTTTAGTTCCTCAGATTTCTCGGAAATACTATGTTTAATGATCAAAGAAAGGACATCTTGAGTAATGTTTTCACTAACTATAGCAAAATTTTCCTCTTCTAGAGTACATTTCTGCCTCTGTAAATTGGAAACCTGCTCGGTCAGGGATTTTCTCTCCTCAAGCATCTCTGAGTTTTTTCCCTGTACCTTCTGGTAAGCCTCCTGTAAGTTGCACTGCTTTCTAAGCAGAGACTCCAGTTCAATTGTCAGTGCTTCCTCTACGAGCTGTCCGTCCTTAACTTTCAATCTTAATTCTTCATTCATCTCCGTAAGTTTGTCGGCCTCACCCTGCAACAACAAGAATTGCTCGGACTTAATGCTAAACTCATGATTGAGGAAGTTCCTTTCTGACGCAAGATTTTCTGCCTCTAGTCTTAGTTGCCCAAGCAATGTTAGAAGAATTGACTTTTCAAGTATCAACTGCTGCTTTTCATCACAAGTTTTGGACAGTGTTGCCAGTGTCTCTTCAAGTTTGCTACGTACATTGTTAAAAAACTTCACATTTTTCCCGTTCTTAGCTTCGCATTCATGGTCAACATCTATGTCAAGAGTCCGTGACACCTGGTACAATCCCATTGTCAGTATTTGGATTTGCCCAAGCAAGTTCTTAACCTCCAGCTGCTGTTCTCGGTTTTCATGCTCCAGGTTTGATATCAGTTTCTCTGATGACTTGGACGCTTCCAAGAGCTTCTTACACTCATTCAACAAAGAGAAATTATTTTCTTCCAGATCTTGTACACATTTCTGCAATATAAAGATCTCAATCTGTGCATCGAAATCTTTGTCAAGTTGCTCTCCAAATTCTTTCTTCCAGCGCCATCCTTCTTCCTGCAGGAGATGGATTTGGGATGCCATTCCAGCCAACTGGGTTTTACTCAACTGTGCAATGCTGGCATGTTCTTGCTTTTCAGCATCTAAAGAAACCTGTAGTTCTTCAAGCCTAGAAAGAATCGTTACTCTCTCTTTCTCCAAATCCATGTATTTCTCATTCAGTTCAGCATGGCTTTTCTCCAGGTCCTCCAATTTTTGCTGGGTGATGTCCAACTGAGAAACCAAATGTTCCCTCTCTACCATCAGGCAAGACTTCTGATCATTAAGTAACAGGCATGAATCTTCTAAACTCTTTGATCTCATCCTCAATCCTTCAAGTTCAGCATTTGCATCCACAAGGGAACTCTCCAGCAAGTTTTTTTCCTCTGAAAGTTTCTCCATAATCTCGGTTGTAATCTGCAACTGAGAAAACAGGGTGGCCTTCTCAGCAGCAAGACTGGATTTCTCTCCCAGAAGATAATCACGGGATTCTTCCAAGGCCCTTACCATCCCTCTAAAGCCTTCTAACTCAACATTCAAATCCGAAAGGGAATTCTCCAAAATAGCACTTTTCTCCTGAAGTTTCTCCATCTGTTCCAGCTTTTCCAGAAGAACTTCTTTTTCATTTCTGTCTCTTGCACAAATCTCTTTTAGCTCAGAGTTTTCATCCTGCAACTTCTTCACAGATGAAGCCAAGCACTCAGGATCCAGGCCGGCCGAGTCTACCTGCTCCAACACTGTCTGGTATTTCTTGTTCAGGTCATTCAGTTCCTCTTTCAGACAGTAAATTTCTTGCTGAAGAGCATTTCTCTGGTCAACTCGTAGTTCAACCTCTGCTTCAAGTTTCTGTATTGTCTCCCTCAAGATTAAGATTTCACCCTCCAAATTTGTTATAGACAAAGAGGAAGATACATTTAGCTGGTTCAGGCCCTTGTTCTCTTCTTTCACCTTCTGAATTTCATCTTGCAAACCCTGACTAAGAGTTTCCATGTCCTTCAAAATTTGAGCTCTATGCTGAAGCTCTGCAGCCAGAGTTCTCAATTCTTCCTGAGACCGAGAGTGCAATTGTTGCAGAGTTTGAAAAGCAGTTTCTGCCTCCATAAATCGGAAACGCTCTTCTTGTATGCAAGTCCAGAGTCTCCCCAATTCTTTCTGCTTCTCGGTAAGTTCTTGACTTTGAGATCCCATCTTCTGCAGAACAGACTCCAACTCGGAGTTCAGAGTCTGATTTGATCTCTCCAAAAGAAGACATTTCTCTTCAGTACCCTTTAACTTTGCAAACCCATTATCCAACTCACAATTTAGCCTTTGAGTTTCATTTTGGGCACAAGCAATTTTACTCTCCAAACTAGCAATTAACTCCAAGCACTGCTGGTACTGGAGAGCAGCAGCTTCTTTCTCTTCAGTCAATTTGGTAAGTGCTTGCTTCAGGGTTTCAACTTCACTTTCAGCTTTTTCAGCACGCTCATTTATCCTTCTGGCGTCCTCCTCAGCACGTCGTAACTTCTCCTCCAGATTCAATGACATCTCCAAACATTCCTTGTATTGAACAAGTGCAGCTTCCTTTTCAGCTTCTACCATAGTAAGATCTCGTTTTAGAGATTCAGCTTCAGTTTCAGCCTTAATCGCTCGCTCATCTAGCTCTCCAGCATCTTTTTGCACAGTAGAGACAATGTTCTCCAGATTATATATTTTTTCTAAACACTGCTCGTATTGGAGAAGACTACCGTCCCTTTCAGCCTCTAATTTTGCAAGGACTTCTTTCAAAGTCTGAACTTCAGATTCAGCTTTACTAGCTCGTTCATTGAGCCCCCTCGAATCTTTTTGTGCACGAGAGAACTCAGACTCCAATTTTGACAATCTATCCAGACTCTGTTGGTACTGAAGCAGGCCAGCTTCCTTCTCAGTTTCTAATTTAGCAAGGGCAATCTGTAAGGCTTGAATTTCTGTCTCAGCTTTACTTACGCGATCTGATTCAGATAAAGTTCGGGCCTTGTGATCATGGCTCCCCTGGTTCTGAGTTCTCCGTTCTTTCTCCTCCGAATCGAAAAAATTAAGGCCTTTTCTTGCTCTTCCCTCGGTAAGTTTTGCACGGTTTGCTACTCCTCCAGAACCTAACAAATCATTGAGTTCTTTCAAACCCTTTATGCTCGTCACAGAATTGGATTCTTCAGTGAAAGCTCCAATTCTTTTGACAGCATGGAAATGAGATGAGGAGAGTCCCAGAGCATCCTTCTGCAGTTCATCAGGGTCAAAAGAAGCTCGTGTGGATGGCAATTCAGGTGTGTGGGGATCAGAGTCAGTTGCAGAACCTGCAGGTGAATCATCACCCTGCAGTACGGGAACTTGGTTGGGAAATGCTTCTGACATAGTGCGATGAGCCTGACGGAGCACCCCAGTTGCATGATCATATCTTTCAGCCAATGCACGGTATGCTCGATAAAAATCTTCAACCATTTTCATTAGCTCTGGACGTTTCTTATAATACATCTCTGCCCTCCTTGCAAAGGAATCTGCATCTTCTTCAATGAGCTTGATCATCTGATTGACTTTGGAATCCATATCTGTTCAAGAAGATTTTAAATCTATGAGTGAATCACACTAAGTGAATCACACTAACACACACACACAACATTGATGATGTAAAGCAAAAACGTATAGCATGTTGTGATTGTGTCATTAAGAAAAAAGGGTCATTATATCAAATCAATGCATTAGATTTTACAAGCCAGCATCTAATTATCAACCACTAAATCTGGCATCAAAAGTTAAGAAAGATTCTTAACATTGGATCAGTTAGTACAACAAACTTAAGTAACCGTCAAGTTCCCACGAAATTTTCTACACTCATATTGAACTTGATCCCTATCTATTATTTAAATCACTGATGATCATATTTTTTAAATGATTCTCATATAAAACAGTGATGCGGAGATCTTTATAGACTAAATTTTCACTTCCTTGGCACATGACAAAACCATTATGTTGCCATAAACCAAACAATAGATTCTACAATCTACGTTTCGGGCGTTGTCCCCTAAAGTCACTGTAACTGGAAAATGGGTCTAATAGCTTCGTTTATCCAATTGTGAGTGCGGGATGTGCCTACATTCATCACAACACACGACTTGCCTTCACTAGTATCAAATTGCTTCAAAAGCAAACATGAATCTTCGTATTACACATAGTAGACAATAATCTAACACGATACCAATATACCATCATTAAACAATTTAATCTCCAAGAATCCTGCATGTACGACATAAATCAAAGCTTAACTTAGACAAAATGAAAGGTATATATACCTGTAAGGTTCTCCTGAAGCCACTTTGAATTCTTTGGACTGATGTGGCTGTCCCACCACCATGAATACATGCGTCTAGGATCAGCATTCGACATTTTTGCCATGGCTCCACTAAAGAATACCTGTACCTTCTACGACAAAAGAAGCACTAGCAAACCAGGGCAACAGATCAAGCCTACACCCAGTAATTGAACACTGGTAAATAGGACAATGCTCCACTCTCTCAGTCTTCAAACCCTCCTTCTACCTAATCACCAAAAACATCAAACAGAAAGCAACAATCCGGTTTCAGATTATCAGAACAACTCAGCTGATGAGATCAAACTTTCAACAACTTAATGGAAGAACCATAAACAACATACAAATAGCAGATAGTAATAAATAGAAACAGAGCTTCAATTTGCAGAAAAATTAACTCCTTACTTTAAAAGCTGCAAAAAGAAGAAGCAAACTACAGATCTATCAAAGGCACAATAAAATTAAAATCATACATAAATTGATAGATAATCAAAATCCTAACAAAATTCCTCAAAATTCAACACTCACAAAATAACAAAAATAAAATCACAAGATCCTCTCAACCGAAACAAAATTCCGGATCATGCATTTGTAGAGTCTAGATCACCTAATCAAAATCAAAGACACAATAATCAAAATCATACATAAACTGACAGATAATCAAAATCCTAACAAAATTCAACAATCTCACAAAGAGCAAAACAACAAAAATGACAAGCTCCTCCAAACAAAAACAAAACTCCAGATCATGCATACACTTCTTCTTCAAAGTCTAGAACACCTAATCGGCAACAAATCAAGCACAGAACCAGCATGATCAATTACACAACCTCAGTACCCAAAAAGTAAAGCAAACAAAAAAGTGCAAATTATTCATCAACAGGAAGATCAAAACAAATAAAGCAACACAGAAACATATACATTGAAAATCAGCACCAACACCACCAAAAAAAAGCACTTCAAAGAGATTTCTAGAATTTTCTTAGAAAATTACCGGACAAAATCAGAAATCACAACGCATAGAGTTTGGTTTCCGATTGGGCAGCTGTGAACAAGACTCTCTTCAGCTGCTGGGCGCTCCAAAATCAGCCCATTTTTCGAGATCTCTCCTTCTTCTTCTTCTTCGCTGCTGTGTCTTTCTCTTTTTGCTTTTTTATGCTTTGCTTTGGTACTGCACTGCTCTATAGAGCTTTTGAACAGTGTTAAAAGAAAAAAGACGACACGACAATCAATTATAAAAAGCGGAGACAAAATATAAATATTCTAAGCAAATAAAACACCTTTTCTTTTCTTTTTTTTTATTATTATTTAATCCTTCAAAAAAAATTATTATTATTTAAAATTAATTTTATCCACGATTTTACCAAAGGATATATCAGTTGTTTAATATGTCTTATAAACCAAGCATATGCAAAAAAATTTATAGAAAGATAGTGTTCATGTATTCGTAGGGGTGTTCTTACTATAAATTAAATTTTATACACATAAATATAATCTATTTATTCATTATATAGATTGTCACGTTACTTTGTATACAATCTAAGACAAGTAGCATATTTTTTTTATTAGTGTCATTAAATCTCTAAAAGAAGAAAACAAATATTAAATTCATCTCAAAATATATGTCCATTTTTATTTATTTTACTTTGAGAAGTTCTTTTGTACTCCTCACATGTGCTTGATACAAGAAATTTAACGAGTTTTATTTAACTTATTTAAATGGTATTATTGATAATTCACACAAAATAAGATAACTGAATATAGAAAGTACGCAATAATTTGGAAAAAAATCCAACTAAATAATTTATTTTGAGACTAAGAATTATCGAAAGTGGGATTTTCTCAAGCGATTCTCGTAAGACGCAATATATAAGTGGGATGATCTAATCATGTTCAAGATAGATAATTATTATTTGAACATTTTTAATGAGAGCAACTTAAATATTAGATATTAGATGACGTTACCAATATCGGTTACGTTTTAATATTCTCAGTTCAAACCAATTCTTCATCGATATACATTATTTGTAATTTTTTAACAAGTTTCTAAACGCAAAACGTTTCGTTAGAATCTAATAAACTTTAACTTAAACTATGACTTTTGTAGTGTGGACTTAAATTTGTAATTTTGTGTTGATTTCTTTCATTGATTTGATTAGTATTTTTTTGAGATTTTATTTTTTTCTTTGTACTAAGTAGTAGTACTTACTAATTGAGATTTTGTTACTCTATATTTTGGGAAAACAGATAATGAGTATTTTTATTTTATTTTTTTTTGGCTAATTGAGATGTGGGGATGTGTGAAATGACAATGTTGTCCCTGGTTGGCATTTCCAAAATGTTTTTCCTCGGATCTCTCCAGAGATTTGACTTTTGTTACTTGTGTTGGATTTCGTAGATTGGACCATGTTTTTCAGTAGAAATGTGTTGGCTGAAATGGAGTGAAATGACACATGCACCCTTTTGTATTGGGAAAGCTAATTTTGTTCTATTCCTTTTTCGGTGAAGTTTGCGATTAGGAGGTATCTAAAATTTTATCCGATCTAATTAATTTTAGATCGGATTTTTTTTTTAATGTGAGGTCAGAGTCTTTTTATATAAAAAATTGCATATGGAATAATGGAATTGGAAAAAATAAATTATTTTTACACAAAAAATATCTAATCTGTAATAAAAAATTCGATTTGATTTATGCCATTTTTCAGATATGATTACATTTTTTCATTATGAATCTGAATGTTGACATGACACTCATGTCATGTTTAAGTTTTTTTTTCGGTTAATACCATGGAGTTTCTAAGCGGGTCCGCTCACTCCTGGGTGGCCTG
>JAYMSZ010001846.1:0-13267 GCA_036897665.1 Pelargonium citronellum
ACGGAATGTCCTTTCGTCAAACGATTTGCTCGAACTTTGGACTAAAATCAATCACTTTGCTCAACTTTGGACTAAAGTTAAACACTTGATAGTACAAGGACTAAATCCAAACGTTTTGGCTAGTACATGGACTAATCCTTACCTTATTCCTTAAATGAATGAAATTCAATATTTAGGATTTTTTTTTTATCAGTAACGGAAAATCTTTTTCACTCTTCAAAGGATCATACGTGGAGCCCATGACGGTTGTTTTACTAAAACAACCGTATTTACAATCAAAAGACTTGTTTTGAGCTATACATTAATGAAAATATGTAATCAGGTACCCAATTTTTAGCTCCCACAGTTCTACTATACATCAATAGGCATACTAACTTTAGGTGATGACTTTGGTCTAACCCCAAAAATTGGCGAAATGTTTTTTAGAACTCATAAATGGCCCTACGCTGCACATAACAATATATTTTTTTTGTTATGTCGCATTCTTCTTTCTTATCTTTTCTACGGTGGGTCGCGAGTAATTTTCGCGTTTCTGTTGAACCTATGACAATTGTTTTACTAAAACAACTCGTTTTACCATCGAATGGTTCGTTTTGGGTTATACACCAATGACGACACGCAATTTGTTCCCAATTTCTAGCTCACACGCCTCTACTTTGTACTTGCTCTTTATCTACCAATAATGTTTAAGGAAACACGCATAATGCACGCACTCATACACGTGTGTCGCGTAAGAACATGTCTCTAGACACATTTATTTAAGAACATGCACTTAAACTAATCTTATCTACAAATTCATGAGAGCTACCAATATCCACAACTCAATTCTACCAAATCATTCAACATTACTAGTCTTTACCTCTATTATTGTTTCCCCAATCTTCTACCAGCTCAACTTCGTAATTTATTCGAAGATACAAACTAGGAGATATAGACCTTACGCATCGTCATTACATATTCGCACCTCTTGTTGGACGGCACACGTGATTTCTTTTGCGAGCGTGATCTACATTTCGATGCTGCGTTCGACATGTATATCCATACCAGCAATCCTCTCTTCCACTTGCATCTTGCGGCAGAAGCTATGAGAACAAAAACGGGAAAATAAAAAACACAACCCACAAACGGAAGTGGATGTATATGAGCATATATTTTTAAGTATACACAATAATAATAAAGTTGGAAGGAGAAACCGAGGCGCTTACCGAACTGGGCAATGAAATACGAAACCAGTACAAGAGGAAAGAAACCAATTTGTCAAAACATGAGCTGCACCAAAACGCAACAATATCAGAAAGTTGTTTCACCAAGTCATTGTGATTCCTAAATTGAAGAATCAAAATATGTGCCATTATTTTGATGTTGTACCAATGATCTGAACTTAAAATGCTTTACATAATATTACTCTCAGAAACATTCGAACTTGGAAGCAAACAAAGGATTTTGTTTCATATTTCAAAAAATAAAATAAAAATAAAAATAAAAGAAAGGATTTTGTTTCAGAACTTGTTTATTATTATTTTTTTTTTGAAGGAACAAACCCTTACTTCTAATTATTCAACAAAGATGCATGATCTATTTCTAGACTAATCTTCGATAAATTCACAAAGGAAAAAAAAAACTAAAGAACCTCAACATAATATTACTATATTAGTCCTCCACGCTTTTCAGGTATAGCAACATATATAGATTCCAAGGAAATAAGCGCATTAGCTTAAAAAGGCCACGGAAGATAATTGTGGCCGTCAACTTTATGATCTCATGTAATGCCAGCATTTAAGTTTATGCAACTATGAGGTGTTGTAATGGATACAATTTCTAAATACACACCCACCATATGATCTGCTGGTCATGCTTAATTAAAACTTTAAAGGCTTGAAGGAAAGGAAAAGCAGTCAAAATCTCTTGAAATTTTCCAAAAAGCCATAAACAGAGTAACTGAATAATCTGCCAGTGTGTATGAAGAATAGTTCAGAATCATACAACTTACTTGCAAACATGTGTTCTAGCAGTTATCATCTCTGCATGATTCAGTGGCATCCTAGTGCGATCTGGAGAGATTAAAAATTTGTTATGTCTAAATCAGACATGCTGTCATGAAGATTTGATAACAAATGAAAATAAAAAAATAACATCAATTCTAAAAAACACAGCTGAGAAAAATGAGCGATCTCAAATGAGGGAAACCAAATCAGATTAATGTACTTTCAGCGTATAGCGACGACTCTGGAGCACCACCAACCATAAGCTCAAAGTAAAAAAAATATATATGCAATTGATGTAAAAAGAATTTTCAACTCACCAATTTCTCTATTGTCCAACTTTGCAACCCATTCAGATATGACAT
The DNA here is from genome assembly GCA_036897665.1 of Pelargonium citronellum. NCBI lineage: Eukaryota > Viridiplantae > Streptophyta > Magnoliopsida > Geraniales > Geraniaceae > Pelargonium > Pelargonium citronellum. The sequence continues at coordinate 2,348 of JAYMSZ010001846.1, forward strand.
CCTGTAATGTTCTTCCCATCTGTCTAATACACCTTTCTGTGATCTAAAGAAACCATTATGATGCGAATCATATGCAACATATTTTTTTAGCAACGAATGATAAGAAACTAGCTTGGCAAGAATTAAATTGACATACATCTTGCTCATGCAGGTTACATTCATGCGCTGAAGGAGGAACCCTTGTGATTATGCGCTCTGCAATCTATACAGCGTAAAACAATCATAAAGCACAATGTGAACTCCATAATTGTATAATAAGACACGAGCAATTGCAGGTAGTGGGACACACAGACTGCTAGTGCTCAAATATCAGAATTCAGATAACCATTCACCTAATACAATGAAATTGTGGCAACGTAAATTGGCTTCTGATAAAGATGAGAGAATTTCTTTGACTAAATATGCCATCATCATTTCAATCATTTCTTTGGCGCAACAATATGGTTGCTGCCTTGTGACCTTTAGGTCACGGGTCTTAGTCAGAGAAACAGCCTCTCTAAGCAAGGGAAAGCTAGCATAAATAATTGACTCTTCCTAGTCTCACAATGTTCGGAGCCTCACACTGGGCCGCCCTTTATTGCTTTGAATTGCAATTTGCTAGTTTGAAATACAAAACCGAAAAATGAGATTACTGAGTTGGTCAGACAAGTTGGTGATCTGACCAAACTGTTTAATTAATCACCATACAACATATTCGCTAACTTGTAAATATGAAACTAATTATAAATGTGAGAGATATAGATATAAAGACTGTTAATAGCAACAAGAAATGATTTTGCAAGGGATACAGAAATCCTTTTAATTCCCTTTTTTATTCTTATATTTCCCTCTCAAACCATTACAATCCTATAATTTGGAGAATGTTTCAATGCAGCATTTTACTAGGTGGCTGTAAATATACACATTCTCAAAGATACATAACAAGGAGTCCCCTATCCAGTCAAGGAATTGGCAACAGTATGTTTTACCTGATTCAATAACCCAAATAGATGACAGAATCAAGACAGTTGTAGTCATAATTATACATAGCTATGTCAATCCTACCTAAAAGGATTGTGTGAGTGTGTGTGTGTGTGTGTGTGTGTGTGAGAGAGAGAGAGAGAGAGAGAGAGAGAGAGAGAATACCGGCTTAAAACTTTCACGACTACACAAGGGATAGGAGTCGCTTGTAGCAACCCTTTGAGCATGCCAATAAGCACCACAATACGCTTTATCACACCCTAAACCTACAAGAGGGAATCAGAAAAAAGGTTGTAAATCTAGAACATATCATTTAATAAGTTGTCCTAAACTAGTTCATGGTTTCATCCATCTATTATTCCACTTCCGAAATGTTCCAAGCCAAATTAATGTAGTGGCAATGAATAATCAGAAGCACATTCTAGTTCAAGTCTTCAACTTCGACTATTATATGGTTGGGTTCAGTACACTATTATAATCCAGTTGGCTACTGGTAGTCGGTAAACTAGTAATATATAATCTAAAAGACTACTGGTAGAGCAGAGAGAGAATAATATTGCCTAAACCAGCAAGCAAATTAGCATATATACAGAGACCATACAGTGTTGTGGTACATTGATATTAGTTCTGGAAGGCATCATTCCTCTACATTCGTGGCATAGTATATGAACAGTGTTCTGGTTGCATTGAAATCCACCAAATGCAGTGCCTGAAAATTGAAAATAAACAGTTAAGATAGCACAGCATAAGGGAAAAAGAACACGGATCTGAGACTTGAAGGAGAATGAAGTTCTTGAAAGTTGTTAGTTAAACTACAAGGCAATAAATAGCAAATTTTGGGGGGACACCTACTAACTACTCCCTCTATCCCAAAATGAGTGTCATTTTTCCTTTTTAGTAAGTTAATTATACATGAATTAAAGTTATTTAGAATTACTTGAGTTTCTTACAACAAATACACATGAGGGTACATGGGGAAATCTGTAAATGTCCAACACCAACTTACTTCTTTACTTTTATTTTTCCATACAAGACAAATTTTGGGATAGAGGGAGTATAACATTAGTTAACAATAATGCAGTCGCCAATGAATCAAAATTAAAGGATGTGAAAATAAATGCTCTGTAGTATGCGATATTGAAATAGACGAGAGAAGATAACAATGAAGTTCAAAGACAAATAGATGTACCACATTGCGGGCATGGAAGCTCTTCTCCATCACTTTCTTCATCCACTGATGAATGGGCCCTCTTTTGGCCGAGCTGTCTTCCAGTCCTAATGATCTAACCAAAGTCAGGGGGTTAAAAACAACCATTTTTAACATAAGCAATAAAACTACACATGACAAATACAACAACAGCATTCTAATTGCCCAATTAATCTCTTCATATACCAAGTTCAAACACCTAAATGTAAGGGTGACAAGGGCACGAATTGTGAAGTGAAATACCTTGAAGTCACTAGAAACTACTGATTTTTTTTTCTTTTTTCAATCATGTCCGTGACACATGTTGCAAATTTTGAGAAGATACCAAACAAGTATTCTGTTATTGCTGGTCTTCAAGAATCAGTACATGAAATTCTAATAAACATGAACAAAATTGTATCCAGAAGTAACATATGGAACTCCGAACTCGTGATGCATTTACTTGAGTTAGGTGTTCCCGATCTAACTAGTAGGGATGTAGCACACGGGAAACATGACCCTCATCATTTGAAGGATCCACAGAATAATATAGTGATATACAACTAGTATATTTGATTTTATCAACAAATGGAAATCGAGAACTTCCACAGAATAACGTTTCATGATAATATACTACTTACTTTACTAGACCGTATAGAGGCATAAGAATCTAGAAGTGCAAGCTCATCAGCAGGACGTTTCAATGAGGAATCCGCTTGCAGTATACCCTAGAGAAATGGATAAATCAATATAAATAACAAGAAATAAACAAATAACAAGAAGTTTCAACACGTATCATGGTACAAAAGAGAACAACAAGCTCAGGAACCATTATCATCATTCATGTCAAGTACAAGGAAAATAGAAGTGTAGGTTGAAATCAAATGATGAATAAATGAATGTCGAAAAACCTAAGATTCGCTAAAACAACAGTGTTGCTATAATTAAATGCAAATACAAACTAATCCAAGAAAACAAAAGGAGAAGAAAATAGCAATAGCCCATTAATAACATGTATTAAACTTGATTTTCAATTCATTAATCAATATTAAAAAGACCTAAAGTGTTTACTCAAATTTCATGTAGATGCAAGTAAATTTGCAGATAAATTTACGAATTTCAATGCTTTGATTGTAACATAACAGATGTATTGACTATTCTACAAATGGTTTAACATATACAATTACCTCCTCAACATTATGCAAAAAGTGGTTTCTTCCAACAGATAGCAAAACTGCTCTGCATTGAGGACAGACTATACTTGAACGTTTAGCCTCCGACCTCCTTAGCCACTCTGAAAAGCATCCATTGCTGATGGAAAAAGATGGATGCAATGATAAAATAATCTATTTTACCAAAATGAAAATGTTGATGTTGAAGTAGGAAAAAACATACACACCAGAAGTTATGAAGGCATGGAGCAACAGTAACAACATCATGCCATACATTTAAGCAAATGCTGCATTTTGCATGCTCAACATCTATACAGATCTAGCAAAACCAAACAAAGTTGTACTTAAAACCTTCTCATTTCTACAGCCACCATGCCATCAGATATCATTTAGAAGTACAAAAAATAAGTATTGATCATTCACCTTTAATTGTTTATTGCACGATTCTGGAGCAGGCATAACTTCGAATTTGTAGCTCAAACACCCTAAAAAAAATAAAAACAAATAAACATTACATGCTGTGTTTATCCACCCAATACATCTTAATTTTCTAAAGCAAGACTTGAGATATAATATTTGGGTACAAATCCAAATAAATGCTGACCTTCTCTTTTGGGGCCTGGAATAATTTCACTTCCACATTTGATAGCAACTATGTCTTCTTTTGGGAGAATAACCTCATCAACAAGTATCGCTTTTGAACTAATCAAAGGACACAATAACCAACCCCAAAGACCAAAAGTAAGAAAAAAGAACAAAAGTGATGAATCGTGGGTTCTTTAAGTAATGCAAATGATCTCCTCTAATTGATTAACATCACTTCACTCCACTGATCTCATTTATTTGAGCAATATAATATGGGCTCTTTAGCTAGCACAACGGTAAGTTATATTGATATGCAATTTCTATCGACCAATGATGGCTGCCTCGGTATAAATAGAGTCAAATCTCAATACTTTGTTCTTACAATTTTATTCATAACATTAAACATAAGTTATGGAATTGACAGGTTCATGCTTGTTAGTTGTTACAACACGATAATTTCAAATAAATGCAACCCACCTCTTATTTTGTACAGTAGCAGAACATAGATCAGAGTTCCTTGTGATTTTGCACCATTCCTGTTTATCACCAAAAGGTGTTATCTCTGTGCATATAATCACCTCATTAGATCTTAGCTCAACATCTGAATAACTCGAGTCTGATGGCACTAGCACAAGGAAAGAATTCAATTAACACTCAAAAGTAAAATCTCTAGCACCAGAACTACCAGACATAAAAGTGGTTTTGAAATACACGAACACAGCTAAAATTTTAAACCATAATCTTGCATCTAATTATCAGATGATAGTTAAAATAATTGAAACTAAGGCCCATATATTACAATTCATAGTACGCAATAGAGATGTTAGTTGTTCATAATCTTATCACTAATCAAATCACAGCAAATAGTGTGGTTGTAAAAGTAAATATATCGCAAGAAATATCAAGGGTTGATTATAATAGCAATTCACTTGATTTCTACTGTTCTACCAACCAATAAACTATCAAAATTCTCCCAAAGATTATAATGTAAGGGCTCAATATCATAGTACATTTCATTGAATATATCCTCAAATGGAAGAGCAAACATGTGGGTCCTTCAATTTATATATTTCTCTTGATTGTAACATAATTGATTTTTTTTTTCCTTGAACATAAACCTACATTCTTGAAGTGAGTCAAAGAAACTCACTAGGTCACTCCATTTTTGAAACAACAAAAATAAACCTGAATCAATGCTAGCAAGTATCATCCAGTCCATGTCAACATAAAAGACTGAGAATTGAGAAACACCAATTAGACAGAATTTTCTCTTGATTCATAAGTAAAAATGGGTATTTAATTTATTATTTCAATAGCAAATACGAACAAAAATTCAAACTTTTCCATTATATCTTCAATGCATGCAAAAAAAGGAGATTTTTATTTTTTATTATTTGGAGCTAGAAATGAAAATTACCAAGCTTGGCCCAAGTCAAGGTTTCATCTGAAGAGGGCTTTGCGCTCGAACATTCTCCAATTTCCACCATTGTTGATTGTTTCCTTCTCGTTCGCTTAGTCTTCGTGCTCTTGCAGATGCTATGGGTTTAGGGTTCTACAGTTATGATCACATTCATTTCTTCAGAAAATTCTGTGAGTATTGATTTATAGTGGAAAAGCGTACGGAGGAGGAAGAAGAAGAAGAAGAAGAAGAAGAAGACCCGACTCCAATCGGGTCTAAGACCCTATTGACAATCCATATCCCAATTTTGTAGCCCAAAAGATTAGTACAAACAAGCCCATATTTGGCCCTGGCCTAATATGATCCACAAGACGCCTTTCCTCACTATCCTGTTGGTAAAAAACCGAACCAAACCGCTAAACACCGAACTAAACATTAAACCGTCGTATATATTTAAATAAAACCAAACCAAAACATTTTATTCACGGTATGAATTTTTCTCAAACCGCCCGAACTGAACCGACCACCCATAAATAGATAAAACTCATAATTTTATATATATCGGCTTATATGACCTTTATATATATATAATAAAACTAAATAATAAATAAATATATGAGAAATTACTAAACTATCAAATAGAAAATTTAAAAAACGTCACTTACTCATGAATATTTTAGTAACGTTATCCTCACCGTAGATAAAATCTAATCTCTATTGTGAATTGTGTTTTTTACCGGAAACCAGATCTAGCGGCACAAAAAAAGAAGAAAGAAAAGTAAATAAACATAAAGCCACAAAGTTGAAAGCTAAATTCGAAATCCAAAAAAATGTATAAAAAATAAAATAAAATAACAATCTCAACAAAGCAACACCAAATTTCAAATATTCAAATCTCCAAATTTCAAACACGACATTAATGCAACAATTTCGATGCAGCTCTCACGCTCAGAAAATTAAACCAAACAAATATTAAAATTTTCTAATCTAAAAGTATTTGTTAAACCTATAACACAACCCGCCAAATCAAACCTGACCAAGCCGTTAAAAAATAATGCATAGTTTGATTTGATTTGCTCTTAATATTTTTTGTACGACGGTTTCACTTTTTAGTAAACCGTTAACATCGGTTTGATTTGAAAATATAAAAAATCGGCCGAACCGACCACGAACCGCCCCTACTAGTTTCCTGAATCGCCTGGTTGCGTTTCGAGTGAAAACAACGAGAATCGTAGACGGAGCAGTTTGCAACTGTTACGAGAAGCGAAGAAGCTGAGAAGCTGAGAGAGATCTGATGAAGCAAAACAAAGCCCTAAACAACACTGAATGCGACTATCACTGACAATAAATTGCTGTTTGTTTGTGATTCAATCTCTCTTTCTCAAGTGAATTCGCCGGAAATAAAGCAAATCACAGTCAGTAGCAGCAGCCGGAGCTATCGTTTTTTGTTTTTTGTTCTTTGATATATTGCGAAATCGAGGAAGACGAACACAAAGACAGAGGAAATTGGATCTCAAACCCTTTCAGATATTTCGGTAACCCTATTTCTTTATCAGATTTTGCTTTTATTTGTTATTTTTGTACTTCATTTTCTCTCTTTGGTTAGATTTCTACTCAGTTTTTCGTGTTTGTTTTCAATTGTTTCGAAGAAGCAGAACAGTTAACCGTTGATCCAGTCCAGATATTTTGCTTGTTTTTTGTTTGTTAATTTTGATTCCAAATCCAAATTTTGGGCGCAGTTGTAGTTCTAGCTGTAACTATCATCTCCACTCTGCAATGCAATTTCAGTTTATTTTGTTATAATCAAATTCAAACTAAAATTCGGTTTCTAGGTATATTCAATGGAAAATTCGAGCTCGTTCTCAATGAGCAATTAAGGTTACTGATGTCCTCGTTTTGACCTCTCACTTGGTGCAGGGGTAGGGTGAAATGACGAGGTTTCGTGTTGGAGGGAAAGTGGTGGAGCAAGTAGATTTGTTGAGGAAGCGGCACTGGGCATTGCGCTTGTACGTGTGGCCTTTTGCTGTTCTCTATTCCCTCTGGCTGACTATCATTGTTCCCCGCATAGACTTTGTAGATGCTGCCATAGTTTTTGGTGGACTTGTAGCTCTTCACATTCTGCTCTGGCTTTTCACAGTTTGGTCCGTTGATTTTGGATGTTTTGTCAAGTACAGTAAGGTGCGCCTTCTGCTATTTGGCTCAGTTTCTTACTGTCCCCTTGCCTTTCCTTTCTGGTTGATGGCCACTACTGTCCTCTGCAGTATTAAATAACTAGTGCTACTTAATGTCTTTTGCGTGCAGGCTAAGGATATACATCATGCAGATGCATGCAAAATTACTCCTGCAAAGTTTTCTGGTTCCAAAGAAGTTGTGCCACTTCGTTCTCGTACACAAGTTGGTTCTTCCTTGAATTTATATTCTTACTTTTACTAATTCAACTCCTAGAAATTATCTTGGTTATTTTCAATCAAAATCGAGAACTTGTTCCGGAAGTATACACAACTTTATTTACTTTTCTTCTGACGGACCCGGGAAATTGACACTTGGAAAAGAACTTTTTTTTTAAGGTTATGCTAGTGATTTATTAGTTGGCAATGGATGTTGAACACTCACATAACTCATGAAACACATTACAAATCAAGTAATAGATACAAGGAAAACATACACACACACACACACTCAAGCACTCTTGTTGACCTTGAAAGTATTTTAAAATATACTCAAGAAGCTATTTGAGTTTGTTGAATTGGTTAGCACAAATTTGTAACTTAAGCTTTTCTTTCTTGAATCATATAAACTACAACTGTTTGTTTTCTTCAATTCTTTGGATACTGTAATTAGATTGTACTTATCTTGGATACATAAAATGTGACATTAATGATTTTGGGAGTATTGAAGTTGATTTGAAATTGTCAGAAGAAAAGCTGAACGCTTGTTTTCCTCCCTTGTCTATGTCACGTCCAATTGTGCAGATGACTGGTTCTTCATCCCCAGCAAATGTGGAAGAGATTTATTTTGATTTCAGAAAGCAATGCTTCATCTATTCCCGGGAGAATGGGACCTTTTGCAAGCTTCCTTACCCTACGAAGGAAACATTTGGTTACTACCTCAAAAGTACTGGCCATGGATCTGAACCTAAAGTTGTTGCTGCCACCGAAAAATGGGGACGGAATGTGTGAGTTGTCTTATTGACTGTTCCTCCCCTGTATTTGTTAATATTTATAGATGCTAGCCATTTGGTTTTCCTCTATAGATAGCTCTTTCTGTACTTTTCCCCCAAGCAGAAAATGGAAGTCTTTTAATGATATTGCTTGTAGGTGTTATTGGGGTTTGTCCATATTCAAATATTGTATTTTGCATCCTGCATGTGTTGCATCATGTCGGGCTGAAATATAAGTTTGGCTCTTTTGTTACCAGTTTATAAGATTTTATTAATCAGCTTACCCACCTCCCACTGTATCCAACTATTATATAGCTTCCTTCAAATAGTTAAATTGAACAAATATTTCGGATTTTACATATGAAAGAAAGTGGCTATAATTTACTACCTCCTTTTTAAAATAAGTGTCTTTCTACCGTTTCAAGTTAAAAATGCGCTTGACTCTCATATTGTACTCCTTTTATGTTCCCCAAAACAATATTTACCAGAGTACTAGAAGTAATTAAATTAGCGAGTGCACAAACAACTATGTAAGGTTAAGTAAGTCATTTTACATGACTTATTAATTTGTGTGAAAAACTCTAAAATGACACTTATTTTGATACGGGGTTAGTAAGATTTTTGAGTGAAGTATTTAATTCAGTATACTGTGCAATTGATAAGAATTTAAGGAGTATGCTACTGGGTGGTAAGTGCTTATCATATTTAGCAATTCCCTAGTATTATTGTTTTTTGTGAGGACCTTTTTTAAGACTAGAATTGGTTAAATTAGCTGTACAGTACCTGCAAATCATATAATGTTATATGGTTCAAATCAATAAATTTTATCTTCAAATCTGTGTTTTAATTATGTACTATATGTGACTTAACTGTGAACATGATTTCTCAAATGGTTCATGCCTGCATTCTAATTTGGTCTCTATTTGGTCATGTAGATTTGAATATCCACAACCTACCTTTCAGAAGTTAATGAAAGAGCACTGCATGGAACCCTTCTTTGTATTCCAGGTTTTGTCCTTTTCCAAAGCTTTCTCCTCTCTTCTGGTTTCCATTTTTCACGATGAAAAGGAGCAACACCAACTTGGGATGAAGGCATCCCTTTCAAATCCTATATTGTGGCAGGATGTGATTGTCATATGAAAGAATGTCAGACACTTTTTGAAATATTGATGTGAAAGTATTGTGTAAAAATACTTTTAACAATTTCACAAAGTCTTGTGTTCTTCAATCAAATACCACAATTCCTGAGAGTTTAGGCTTTGCCTTTAGCCTTGGGTTGCTTTTGTACCTTAAAATTCGAGGTAGTTGTGGATTTCATTCTTAACTATTTTTTTCCTCTTGTTGTGTATAGGTCTTCTGTGTGGGTCTCTGGTGCTTGGATGAGTATTGGTATTACAGTCTGTTTACATTATTCATGCTGTTTATGTTTGAGTCAACAATGGCCAAAAGTCGTTTGAAGACATTAAGTGAGCTACGGCGTGTTAGAGTGGATAGCCAGACTCTCATGGTGCATCGGTGTGGGAAGTATGTTTTCTGATTATTAAGCTTCTTTTTTGTTGTAAGAAAAGTATTATTTAGATCTTATGCTCAATGTTGTGTATTAAAGGTGGGTGAAACTCTCTGGTACGGATCTTTTGCCCGGGGATGTTGTCTCCATTGGCCGCTCTTCTGGCCAGAACGGAGAAGATAAGTCTGTCCCAGCAGATATGCTTATACTTGCAGGAAATGCTATAGTGAATGAAGCTATTCTTACAGGCGAGTCCACTCCTCAGTGGAAGGTGGCTCTCTTTCTCTGGTTTACTATCAATATATATCATTGTTAATTGGTTCTTATAATTCTTGTTAATTGGATTTAATGTGCAAGCTTTTTGAATTTTGATTTAACATGTAAGCCATAAGCATTTTAGATTGACTCTGAGAGTCATCCCCATTGCTATTTCGCTCTTTGTTCTATGATGGGATAGGGAAAAATAGATTGTCATTGATGATCTGGTATTTTGGATGCTGGTCTAACTACGATTTGATTTTTTTTTGTAATTGTTGAATCATCTTTGAAACATATAATAATTAATATATTCTTTCAGTATCTTTGTTTGCAGTACATTTTTTTCTAAACTTTTTGATACTCACTATCTTTCACATGCACACACACACACACTCGGAATTTGGCGCTTTAGGAAACCTCACCCCAATTCCTTAAGGCTCTTAGCTAATTTTATTTGTTACTTCAAAAAATATGCATCTGCATCTTTATTTGTAATTTCCTGGATTTTTTTAGCTTATGGATAAGGTCTTGATGGAGAGTGGAGCATTTCAACTTCTGCAAATTTGTAAGACCTGATTGTTTTTCAGGTTGCAATCACGGCTAGGGGAAGTGAAGAAAGGTTATCCACTAAGAGAGATAAAAGCCATGTTTTATTTGGTGGTACTAAGATATTACAGCATACTCCTGATAAGG
>JAYMSZ010001847.1:0-13264 GCA_036897665.1 Pelargonium citronellum
TGAATTGTTTGGTAAAAAGTGCTGATAAGCCATTTATAATGTCAAATTGACTATAAAAGACAATTATAATATTTTTTGAGTGAATATTTTTATTTAAATAATCACGTTATATTCATGAGAATATTTAAAAAAATATCAAAATTGAAAATTAAAATATGATTTTTTTTCTTCATATTTGTCTATTTTTTGTACTTTTATTATGAATGCATATTGAAAAATCTCGAATTTTGTATATAAATAATTTTTAATTTTTTAAGAAACAATCATATTTTTAATGAATTTTTTTTACGAAATTGACGTGAAAATCACACAAATCAGATATCAAATAACAAAATATGATTTTTTTTCTTTATTTTTATCGCATAAAACTATAAGGGCATAAATAATTTTTTAATGGTCAAACTGGCTCTTTTTTGGGTGCTTATAAGCTGAAAAATGAGAAGCTGGGTACCCCTAGCTTATTTTTATGGCTCATAAGCACGAGCTTATAAGTATTTTCAAAATTTACCAAACAGATAACTCGAAAAAAAGAGTTGTTTTAGTGCTCATAAGCCTATTTGACCAACTTATAAGCTTAGACAAACACCCTCTTATTATTACAAAAAGGAAAATGCAAGATTCTTCGTCTTACGATGTTATTCACGGTATGTGAATACGAATCTATTTTTATCTGTCCACGCTTTATTGTACAGTTAAGTTATATAATATTGCAACATGTACATGAACAGGGAAATAAGTGTCTCTAATCCATGATATTGTTCATCAGTTGCACTTCATGATTAGCTCTAACAATGAAGAATAAACTTCGTTGGATGAGAAAGTTGATGAAAATTACAAATCTTCAATTTAATTGGATTCAATCTACACTCAAATCACTTTACATGTATCAAGTTCCTAAAATTACCCCCTAAGCAAAATAAATATATATATTCTGTTAAAAGAAAGCTAAGCCTAAGCCAACTTATGCAAGGCTGATATGCATTTCCTCTCCAATAACGGCAAATATTTCGTCAACCCTGCAATGCATTAAACAAAAAAGAGAATTGGAAGTTGGAACAGGAGTACATCTAAACAAAAATGGCAATGGCACGGTACATAGTTTCAACACTTACCTATGAGTATATATGCCCGCCTCAGCAAGCCATGTAGTCAGATAAACCTGAAACCCAAAGTAATTTCGCACTTCAAATAAATATAATGAACAACTTTGAATCACTCAGGACATGTGTTGTAACACTAACAAACTTGAGGGATACTAACTAACTTACTATAAGGTTGCAATTGGTATTTTATACATAACTACTTACAAAAGGGAAAGAGGACTCATTTTGGGGAAAAAATGCAAGACAAACAAGACCCTATTTTGAGACAGAGGGAGTATTATTTTTTGAGATAAATATACAGTTAATTATAAGCCATCAAATGAATACAGTGATGAACTGAATACCTGCAAAATCTCACGATTTGTTTGATTGCTAGATTGATCAACAGGTGAGGTACATTTTAGACTTGTCAACCTTGGGGGAATTAGCTCACGAGATTCTTTGGAAAACAAGCCGCAAACACTTAGGTCGTCAAATTCTCCAGGATATAACTCATCTAACCAACTCTGAACTTGTGAAGCTTCACAGCTAATAGAGAGTAACTTTAGAACAATTAACCTCTGCCCAAGACATAATATACACCAAGTAATTGATATCGTGTCCAAAGAAGAGAGAATTCATCATAACCAAAACAAGAATGCATTTTACCTTCAAATTTAGCTCCATTACATACATCTCAATAAGCTCTTCGGCCAGTTTCTCTGTCATTGTTAGAACATAATTACAATTGAATTTTGAAAAAACTTAAAAATCCTATATCCTACAATGTTAGTCCAAAAGTTGTGTACTGTGAACTAATTCTGACATTTTACACTTATGCTTCCTTTGACTCATGGAAAACCACCTGCAACATGCAATATTTTTCTTAAATGTTCTTTAAAGAAAACCAAGACAATTGGTAAAGCCTCCATCATTCTAAGTTCTTCAAATTATCTATCTTCTATATCTAGAAAGGGTTTTGTGTGTTGCTTCAGAAGCATATCATGTCATCTCTTTGCTTATTAAATAAATTGTAAATTGCTTCAGAAGCGTATCATGTCATCACTAAACTGTCTTTCTAATCTGGCCAAACATACATTGGGTCACTCAATATTTGTAGCATAAGTCATATGTTGCTATATTTTTATTTTGTTGTATTCTAGCGCCAATTTAAATTGTAGTATGCAGTATGCACATCACTTGAGAAGCTTGACACTGTATTCACAAGGATTCCTAATTTGGGTGGTCTGCAACTTGTAATATGTTCATATTATCAAAGCAATCGCAACTCTATCCAGTATAATTGTATAAAGTCCTCATTTTTAACATAAATATTACTCCCTCCTACCCAAAATCTCTTATTTCTCAACAACAACAACAACGACAACAAAAATAGTCCCAAAATGTGTGTTCTCTTTCTCTTTCAGGAAGGTAGTTATGCATGAATTACAAATAATATCCATACAATAAGTTAGTTCGAACTCCTTGAGTTTGTTACATCCAATGCAAAGAGTGTATATGGGTGGAAAACTCACTTATCCTTAATTTTTACCCACAAAAAGAACACAAGACGCTCATTTTAGGATGGAGAGAGTATGTTTTAGTGCTAAAAATTTCAGAATTTCGAACTTCCATGTAAAACTTATGTCTACGACTATTTTCTTCTTCATATTCAGAATAAATTGAATTATTGGAGCTCTATGAGTAATAAATACTGTAATGATGGTATCAGAAAAAGTACACACCAAATGAAGAGATTGACCAAAATACAAAGACTGGAATACCGCCGCCATCACCAGTGTCATTCTTGTCCTCAGAAAAACTAGAAAATTGTACCACTGGACTACTGGCTATTAAAAAACATCTCATGGACCTACTGGTGTTAACCATGTGAATGACAACTGCAACCTACAGATAGGATATCATAACTAATACAATTAATATAATTCTTGCAAATCATCATAGAAAGACTGTTGTAGCATCATTCAGCATACATCAACACAGGATAGAGACTGAAAATTACCAACAATCCTGGGAGCGAATGGAGTTCAGGATACTCTCATCTGATACATATAGTGATAACCTAGAAGAGGTGCCAAACATGTCCATTTATTTTCATTTGTTAATGGTTTATAGCTAAAATAATCATTAGCTCATTAATTTAAACATCATATACTTTCAATGCTATAGAAGAAGAAATAAGCTTAACATGATAGTGTTTATCATACATGAGGAAAAGAATGGGTCACACATTGCTAAGTTGCAAGCTTGAGAAAACTCTACACTTCAATGTTGAATGGTTTAGAACAAAGTAAACAAAAATGGTAAATTGGTAATGGCGTAATGCAGCAGGTCATATCAACCAAAGAGTTGTCAGCACAAGTATTATAGTTAGCAGGTAGTGTGCACACGTATAATATTGATATAAACATCTATAAAAAAAATTCTCTCTCAAAATGGTTTGGTGATATTAAAATATTTAAAAAAAAAAAACAATTGGATTTTACTGGATCTCAATTTTACTATAGAATATGAAGTTTTTATGTAGAAAGCTTATACTATTGCAGCCATATTTACAAGTAAAGATTAACAATATCTTTGGACTTTAAAAGGAGATCATATAACAATGTAAGTAATGCATACCATATCCTTGTAAGATGATAAAAGTTTGCTCTGATGAAGCTCCTGAAACAAAAATTCAATCACTGTTACTGGAGATGAGGCAAGAGTCGGTACATGTTATTTTAGATTCATGGACACAATTAAAGGTTAGGGCCAAAACATGTTCGCATATCGAAAATTATAATGCAACACTTAAATATACATTTTGGTCTAAACTGAACAGCTCAGGTGCTATTTTATTAATCATTGCATCTTACCACACAAACACTTACATGATACATTATAGCATAGGTTGGTGAGAGGTACTTACCAATATGTTCTATAGTTCTTTAGCACAAACTCCTGGACAACAAATCTGGTCCGGTCACAATTCCCAGTGTAATTTGAAATTACAAATTTCCAACTGTTCAGTACCTTAGGTTCACTAAACTACAATGCTTATTCATTAACTTTAAAACATCTATTCCGTAAGGCTGTGGCAAAACTAAAATGTAATAATGAATTTAAAAAGGCAAAAGGTTTCATGTTAGATTGCAGCATAAACAAGCAATGCATTACTAAATTTTATGAACAAAAAAAAAGTTGAAAGCTAAATTCCCAGAATAAATTACCAGCTGCTTCAGCAACTTTTGACAAGCTTTTGCTTTAATATTAGGCATGTCTCTCAGAGCACCCATCTCCACCGAATCCATGTACCTGCATCAAATTCAATTCATAAAATAAGAATCACAGTTCAATGCTAATAAGGAACGGTTTTGTGTAATACTTGTGATTAAGATAAGCGTTAACGAGAGAAGTTGCATGAGATCTCCCGGAAGAAGAAGTGGAGAGCCATTGAATCTTGTGAGACGCCAATTTTGACCACTGGTTTCGGATATTTCTTTGAGCTGCCGGTCTCCACAGCCTTGCTACAGATTGTGGTAGTGGTGATGGTGATGGTGATGAACTCAAACCAGGACTCGACTCCATCACCATGAACTAACTCCCAAATCTTCCTTCAATGTAATGTCCTCTGCGCCTCCTCCTCCTCTTTTTGTCTGCAATTTGCGTTTTCTTTCTCAACTGGTGAAATGCGTCGCACAAGAAGAAGACGAAGATTGGGCTGCGACTATTGGGCTGGAAAGCTGGTACCATTTTGTTGGGCCCGACAATTCCTTTTAATCCTGTTAATCTTATGAATTAGCATACTATAACTGGTTAATAAGAGTAAGATAAATAAAAAATTAATGCAATGACTAAATACATACAAAATTCTAATAGGAGCTAAAAAAAAAAAAAAGAGTTTAGGAGAGACAAAACTATTTAAGGTAACCTTATTTTTTTTATAATTATTTTGTTAGTTGGATTCATAATTGCCTTATGATTTGTTCGTATAATTTATTGGGTGTATTGTGTTTATTTATACTCAACTTTCATTTTGCTCTACTCTAATCTTTAGGTTGATGCTCCGAGTCTTGGGTTGGAACTTGTAGCCTGCACGGGTTAACACATTGTTAAGCAGAAACTCTATATGTGTGTTGGGGGGAACGCTTCCGGCATAAAAATTAAGGTCTTCACACAAACTTGATAATGAAATTTTGAAGATTTAAAAATTTTAGAAGAATGTTCGAGTAGACTTAAAAACCAATGGACAACACGAAGAATATTTGATAGCGTTTTGTACTTTTCGAGTTTGGGATGAATTGTGAAGTGATTTTACCTCTTGGTGGAGAGCTTATTTATAGACATCCACTTACTTAGTGATGTGGTGGCGCATGATTGGTTGAGAAATGTGTGGCCCCATCAGTAGTTTTGGTGTCTTTCTTCTCTTGTGATGAGTTCTGGATGATATATGTATCCACACATGCGTAGATTTTTTTTCTCTTGTCCTAATGAGACATCTCATATGTAGGCTTGTGAGAAAAATGTAAGAAAATTTATGGGAGAACTTATTTTGTTAAGCCCAAATCTCTTACCACTTTGAGTTGACATTTGACCGGAATTGACCATTCTTTGGCAATTTAACATCCTGATCATAATTTAGCCAAAGAGACCGACTTTGACTGAGTTCGATTGAGTTTAGCAAAAGGTTGCCTTAGTTTGACCAAATTTAACTGAGGTCGATTTGATGACCGGTTTGACTTCAGATGCCATGCGTCGACTCGTCCTTTATGCAAGAGCGGCCCGAGTTTAACTGCAATTATCCTTAACTAATGATATGACCTTCAATGTCATGTGCGGTCTAATTATTTGCTCAATTATTATTTTTTTTTTTGGGTAATTGGATAAAAGTTATATAGGGAATAATCCAATAAAATTTTGAAAAGAGTAACTGAAATGCAAGTGGATTAGTTTAGATAACAATATACGGATACGTACAAAAAATGAAGGAGAGGATTAGAGTAAAGATAAGAACAGCAGCAGCGTCAGATACTGTTATCAATAACGTGGTGTATACGTGTACTACCTGCCCTCGATCGGATCTTCCGGGTCCTTTCCGTAATTTCGCACCATTTTAATCATTAAGTTCATAGCGTACATACTCCTCATTGACCATTCTGTGATCATACTTATACAGGTCAAATTACAACATTAACCTCGTGGTTACGCTGTCCCATACGTTCCTGTTCATGTGGATAAATGAAAAAAAAAACAGATAGGATCCATTTCATCAGAACAATAATCCAATTATGGATTAGATTTGGCACTGTTGGATAATAACAAGATTAACAAAAACTCACTTTTTTCAAGGAAAAGCTACGGTCACACTCACAGCTCCACATCCATTTTATATTTTAAAAATAATTTTGTGATTTTTCAACCACTACTTTTTTCTAGTTTACGAGGAAAAACATTCCAAATATTAAATTTGCATAATTCAGTTTGTCCACGAAAATTGCACTGTAAAACTGAGAGGAAATTTTTATTTAATTAATTAAATAATTAATAGATTTGTTGTCAGTGACAGAAGAGGCGTGTCTGTGAGCGAAACATTTACGAATTTATAAATCCGAAATAAAAAGGAAAGCAGAAATAAAAAAAAGTTTGGGCTGAAATTGGATTGGAGAAGAAAGGTGGAGAAGGAGCAACTGTAAGCAATTGATGAAATCAGAGAATCTGGATCGGGTCAACACCACCATTTCCAAGATTCTTGCTTCATTGCTCGCTCAATTCCAATTCCATTGCTTGTGAACGATCATCGCAACTGAATTCAACGCCACAATCCTGATTTCCGCTATTTCAATCGGTGAGTCCTGTGTCCTTCTTCAGTTTCTGCTTATTCATTTGTACTATTTATGTTTGTTCACGATTTTTCTGCAAATTTGATGTGATTTTGTGTGTGTGTGGGTATTGGTTTGGGCAGATTTTATTATATGACTCTTGGAGTTGAGAATTTGGTTGTGGTGAAGCTGAAATCGGCCGCAACGGATTCTCAGGTGGAGATTCGGGGTTCTGAGTGTTTGGTGGGTCTGGAGGGTTTGCTTAACATCGTCAGAGCCCTTAGGATGGGCTGTCTGCCCGCGGAGGGCGGCGCGGCTCGGCCGTACGCTCCGGCGTCACCGTCCGGGGTGGGGAAGAGGAGGAACCCCACCAAGAGGAGGCAGCAGTTGAGGAGGAACGACTCCAAGTTGGAGATGTGGCTCCATAGAATTCCTGGTAGATTGTTCTTGAATGGCTCCTTGGACGCGGCTTGCTTGTTTAGCAAGCAAGGCAAGAAAGGGGTCAACCAGGATGCTATGATTGTGTGGGAGGTTAGCACCTTTTATTTATTTTTCTATTGTGTACACAATTTTTGCTTTTGATTTATTGGTACTGTTTAGGGCTCAATATGTCTACAAAATGCACATATTGCCTAACCAAAATAAATGGAGTACTAAGTGTTTGAACATACAATGAAATAATGGAAAGAGTGGAACCCACTGGATTAGGCGTTTAGCTGTTTGAATGTCATTTCTTAGCTTTACACCACTCATTATCTTTCCTGAGATGACTTATATGATGATGGTAGAAGGTTCATGTTTCTCTATTGGAGATAAAAATGATGTGAGTCAGTGTGGTACTGTGAAGAGATCCATGCCTAAATAACGGGACTTGGCTAATATGCATGCCATTCTCAATTTCTTCAGTAGCTGTGCTCTAGGTCCAAAACATCACTTGTATAATTTGATTGGAATTCCTGTAACTTTGTTATTACGAGGGTCTCCAATCTTGCTTCAGTAACAAATACACTTTCATTAAAGGATCCTGTCTTTCTGTGTTACAGAATTTTGGTTCAAAGGCAGACACAATTTTTTGTGGTGTTTTTGATGGCCATGGTCCCTACGGGCATATGGTTGCGAAGAAAGTGAGGGATGCTCTTCCTCTGAAGCTAAGTGCTCAATGGGAGCTAAATAATAGCAACATGGATGGGATTAGTTCTATAAGCAGCAGTTCCGCAGGAAGTAGGGCTTCAGTTGATACTCCATTAATATCAGCCAATGGGGAACCTAGGTCCTCTGGTCAGGATCGAAAGGACAATCAGGTTGATGTGCTTCAGGCACTGGAAGAGTCCTTTTTAAAGGCATTCAAAATTATGGACAAGGAATTGAAATTTCATCCAGATATTGATTGCTATTGTAGTGGGACAACAGCCGTAACCCTGGTGAAGCAGGTATCTAGTGATAAACAACGAAACTTTTTTTCTTCTTGAAGATCTTTAATTGCCTGCAGTTTTGTTTCATTTTTTCTTTCATAATTGTAGGGAAAGGATCTTGTTATTGGAAATGTTGGGGACTCGAGAGCAGTGTTGGGTACCCGGGATATAGATGGCACTCTCCTTGCAGTTCAATTAACTGTAGACCTAAAACCAAATCTTCCAGGTACATCCATCTCTTTGTGCGTGTAGGTGTGGGTATGGGCGTATAATTATGAATTTAAATTTATACGATCATTATCTTTTCTTGTAGTGGAAGAGAAGAGGATCCGGCTGTGTAAAGGGCGAGTTTTTGCTCTTCCTAATGAACCAGAAGTTTCTCGAGTTTGGTTGCCCAACAGTAACTCTCCTGGCCTAGCCATGGCCCGTGCTTTTGGTGACTTTTGCCTTAAAGACTTTGGTCTGATTTCAGTTCCTGAGATTTATCATCATCGTCTCACTGAGAAGGATGAATTTGTTGTCTTGGCTACAGATGGGGTAGGTGATTCACCAAATATGCTTTTTTTTTTTTTACGGCCAAAAACTATATATCATTTGTTAAGTTCTTGGGACCTATATCAATCTTAACCCAGCTGTTTTTATCTATCGCATCCAACTATTCAAGTATTAACAATTCCATGTTTTGGAGTAGATTAAAAAACTCAGAAAGATTTTCTGACTTGAAGAATTTGCAATTTTTTGGGTAAATAAAAATCTTAAATTGTTATGCTGACTTGAAGACATGATGCATTTTCTTTACAGAAAAGAGAGTCTCTATCCCACTCCATTCTTAACACAATAGATGCTCTATCCAGTTTTATATTCCCAGTAATTTTTTATTATTAGATTGTTTGAGGTCTTCTGTTTATTCCTGTTGCAACTCTGTAAAGATTACTATTGAAATTTCTCCACATCTTTCTGATTTGAGATTGATGATTTGGTTTCTTTTGTTCACCTGAGGTGAATTGTTGATACACTTCAGAACAAATATTGCAGTTGAATTTTTTTAAATGATAAAAAGCACTCAGATTGTTAATTTTGCTGATAAATCATGAAAGTAAGTGTGCTTACTTTTATAAGACTCCTTGCATTGGCAGGTCTGGGATGTTCTCTCAAACCAGGAGGTGGTAGACATAGTAGCATCAGTGCCACGTTCCAGTGCAGCTCGAAGCCTGGTTGAATTAGCAGTTGAAGCTTGGAAGTACAAATACCCTACATCCAAGGTTGATGATTGTGCCGTGGTTTGTCTCTTCGTTGACTTCAGTTGTAGCAATTACTCTACTTACTCTATGAATGAGGAGCAGATAGTGATGGCAATAGCAGTGGATCAAATTGATATTAGCAGCAAGAAGGATGTTGAGTAGGATTGTCTATGGTGGGCATTTGGAGCTACAATTAGAGTGCACAGTAGCTTCGTTCTATGGGATGGGTGGATTGCACCGGTGCGAAGGATAGGTCTCAAAAATAAAAGGTCATTCTTTTATTTTTCCTGAATTTGTTATACATAATCATTGTCAATATGTTTCTTTCATTCTTTTTATCATATATTGGTCTGGTTTTAGTGAAAAGTTGGGATGAAAGGAAAGATTTGGGTCAGGTCAGGTCAGGCATTTTATTAAACTATATATACTATGGATAGTAGAATGGAGTGGAGTGGAGCACAAAGCCAACCTTATTTTGTGTGTTGGTGATTACCTCTCTCCCTAGCATTTGTTGATTTGGAGTTTTTGTAATCCAAGTCTTGTAAACCATTTAAATCAGTTTGGTCCTGTAATTTGTGTGGCTGTTTTATTTTACCTTTTACTTTCTATACTATGTTTTTGAAATTGTCTTGCGTACGTAATTGGATTCTTTCTCCACTCAATTTATTACTATTAGTACATGAAAGGTTGAAAGAGGTAGTGATTGCTTCAGTGATATTTTGAGATATTATGTATTGAATCACTGGATATTGATTTATTTAAATTGTTATAAACTAGGCAATGTTTAAGTATTGAAGAAAATACTTGCATAAATATCTCTACTATTGCCTCCTTAAAGGAGGTGTCACATATATAAAAAAGTTGGACCGTTACAGTAATTTGTACCTCCCGTGAAACTTCTGATGAACTTAAGAAGATAAGAGCAATAAACTTACACTCATAATATTCAACAAATACAGTCTTGTCCTTGTAAAAATAGATTCAAGTAATCTGATTTTCATCTATGGTCAACTATAATTGTATGGAGGTCAACCATTTAGCCAAAACAAGCCTAACTATTTTTATTTTGACAAAAACAAATCATACGTCTTATTCAAAACAATCGCATTATTCAAATTCAATAAATCTATCATCCAATTTTTAACTAAACCATGTTCATTTCAATAACTGATACTTATAGTTGTTTTATGCGAATATATTGTTATACAAAACTTAACTTCAAGCAGTTGTCAATTTACCAAACATAAGGAACTATTTAAAACAACTCATTTTAGCTCCTTACAATTTTCCAATAATGTTGCCAAACAAGCCCCTAAACACAGTCAAAGTAGGGTCCTCCTTCCTTGATAAAGCAATCAAAGAGTAGACAAAAGTAAAAGGGGGGGATCATTACAGAGAGTTGTGTAGCTCCTTTTACCACACATGACTTGTCTGGATTTATGCACAGGGACAGACAGGTTTCAGTTGGGAGCAGAGCATGTGAGTTTTGCTTACTTGTGAATTGCAATTGCATAGAGACTCTTCTGGTCTGACTTGGGCCATGTGATGGGAGGAGTGGCTTGTTTTGTAATAATGTACCTCCTCACCTCTCCTCTTGCATCTTGTGACTCCTTCCTAAATCCTACTTCTCTCCACAACCACACAACCACTTTATCCCCCAAAACCTATTATCTTCCTCTATATAACCTGCTTTCATCTTCCACTTCCATGCAACCACTTGATATTATAACACATTAACACATCTTCATCCCCATTTCCTGCCAACTTGTGACCAAATGTCACCATACCCATCTCTTCACCTCTTCATCTGCACTTCTCTTATACTGGCCACTCTTCAAAATGGTCTCTCTCTCTCTCTCTCTCTCTCTCTCTCTCTCTCTATCAATAGACACACACACACACACACACACACACACACATGCACATAGCCTTGAACAAAAGCACATGCTTCTCACAAACACACTAATGCTTTTATGCATATGCACATGTACATACAGATCATACATAAGTTTCACATATGCATGCATCAATGACATAAGTTCTCAAAATATAACTTCACAATAGTGAAGTCACCAACTTTGTTTGAACTTACCTTCTTCATGGCAGTAGCACACCAAGAACACAGAGTGGAACCTGTTAGGCAAATACAATATTAGAGAAAATGCAGCTAATTTGTGGGTTATATGTGAACATATGCAGGGTTTGGAGAGAAGTGTGATGACAGTGCTCCAACAGT
Organism: Pelargonium citronellum; assembly: GCA_036897665.1. Classification (NCBI taxonomy): domain Eukaryota; kingdom Viridiplantae; phylum Streptophyta; class Magnoliopsida; order Geraniales; family Geraniaceae; genus Pelargonium; species Pelargonium citronellum. Next base: position 11,794 of record JAYMSZ010001847.1, read on the forward strand.
GCAGCAGACTAAAGTCGGGTTGGGGATCCCCCCGAAATTCAAGGTCCAAGTGCACAACACTTGCCCCATGTGCCCAATTATCAATGTTCATCTCAAATGTGGAAGCTTTCCTCAACCACTTGTGGATCCCAAGTTACTTAAGGTGCTCGCCTATGATGATTGTGTCATCAATAGCGGTTTGCCCTTGGCTCCCCTGCAAAACTTTTCTTTCAGTTACTCACACCAAAAGTATCTCATGCAACCGGGAAAATGGTACTTCCAGTGTGAGTAACACCAACCACCACCTGTTCCTTCATGTGTCACAATATCAATCTTCTATTGCTTCCAACTCTTTTATTTTTTTAAAGAGCAACTGCAATATTCTCCAATTAATGCTTAACAGAGCAGTGAAATCAACACAGTTTCATATACAACACTATATTGTTTAAGCTCGGATTCAGACATTAGTGATTCACAGTTCCTGTAGTTGTTATGAAGGTAAAAAAGACAAGGCAGGAAAATACAGTAGTGAATAATGCATGCATAATATGACAAAGATCAAGACTACTCCAAGGTGCAAAGAACACTAGAACAGTATATCGGAACATCAGGAACTAGTAATATTTCTATATTACTGTTTCTTCACATTTATGTTCTCCAATTCTAACATATGAAATCAGTTGTATGAATATAAAACAGACCACATGTAGAAGACACCAATAATACACGTATATGGGTCTACTTGACTAACTCTTTTTCTTTTGCATAACGAAAATGAAACTCAACTGGACGACAAAAACACCAAAGAATCATATCGCACAAAACTTCTCACTATCTGGCCAACTATTTTTCTGTGAGAAACATGATGCACTTAACTAAACTAATTATTTTTCCACCAGAAACATAATGTCAAACAATCTGATGACAGGAAAAAATAGAGAGAAAAGAACATGGGGACGTATCTCAAAGAAGTTCTCTCACACACGCAATTGCGGTGGCACAAACACATACAGCATATATCTGTGTACGAACATACACTGCTTAACCAACTCGCTCAATAATGATAACAGGATAGCAGCCTACAAAGTAAAAGTCAGACACTACCACCAGAACCACAATTATTGTTCACGAGAGATATTCATTCATCCAGGAGATATTAATAGATTAACAGAAACTCTAGTCTAGATAAGCACAAAGTACTTGCCAGGAATAGGGAACCATTTTAGAAATATAGCATTATATTCCTTGGGATTAAATGTTCAGGACCCCTTAAGACTTATTTTTTTTTATTGAGTTGACCCCTACATTCAGACTTTAGCGCGTTTCGAACACCGGACTCCATCATTTTAATATATTTAGCCCAAAATCCTGTTGTAGCCGGTGAACCCATGACACGTCACCGGTTTTGCCATGTCACCAATTTTGCCACATCACCTTAGCCCTCTCCTTCTCCGCCGCCTCACCCGCGGCGACCTCGCGCCAACGTCGCCGT
>JAYMSZ010001848.1:0-13264 GCA_036897665.1 Pelargonium citronellum
GGCGGTTCATCACCTATTATAGCAGGTCAGTTGGGTTAAAACTAAAAAACTAAAAAATTTAAGGGCCAAAAACAAAAGCAAAATAAGATAGGGGCTAAAACAATAAAAGTGAGCAATCTAAGGGAGGTAAAACTTAATAACCCTAATTTAAAAGATAATTTTGTGCAGCTAAACCTCAGGTTTAGACCAGACACCAGTGCAGAAGGAAAACTAAGCGCTAGAAAAAAAAAGGTATACATGGAGACCGTACAATCTATCCATATCTACAGCAAAATTGGTCTTCCATGGAGGGGGAGACCAAGCTTCAGCGTCGTCATCTTCTCCACCAAACTCCCAAGAGCCCTACTTCTTCCCCAATCCTCCGTTGGCCCACCTCACACGACCACAGCAACCAATGACACTGCCCACACCACCCGTCTTGTCGAGACTTTCCACGAACGCGAGAGGCTCAAGGACTTGGTGCACAAGCTCAGCCAGCAAGGCACGTGTCCTGTTCAGACCCTCAAAGATGATGGCAACTGGAGCAGAGATGAGTTCTGGGCCGTCATTAAATTCCTCCGTCATGACTCCAGGTCCAATCTAATTCTTCAGGTTTTTTTCTATCCCCAATTTCGCTTCTCAAAATGTTAAAAATTGGAACTTTTGCTGCGGTACTATTTTTGTTTGGTTGGTAGGAAAGTAGTGTAATTTGATGGGTTTGTTCTGTTTCGTACAAATTCTGTTTTTTTTCCTGTTCATTTATACTGATTTGTGTACTGGGTTGATGGGAAAGTGATTTGGGGTTCGAAAGAAAAACTGAAACTTGAATTAAGCAGAAAAGTGGTTTCTAATAGGTTCAGCAGGGTATAGTTGCATTGTCTGTTACAGATTTTCTGGTTACTGGGGTATAAGGGTTACAAGAAATTGAAATTATTTTAGGGTATGTGAACAGGTGTTTTATGAGTGGAAGAACATGCATAAATCTCGAATTGATGAATTTAACTACGGGAAGATAATATGGTTGCTAGGTGAAGAGGGCCTGATGGAGGATGCAGTAGCTGCATTTCGAGATATGAGGATTCACGGTCTTAGACCATCCTTGGAGATATATAATTCGCTCATTCATGGTTATTCTCGGAAAGGAAAGTTTAGTGATGCTTTGTTTTTCCTCAATGACATGAAAAAAATGGGTTTGATGCCAAATACGGAGACCTATGACGGACTAATTCATGCTTATGGGAAACATAAAATGTATGATGAGATAAGCACGTGTTTGAGGAATATGAAAATTGATGGTTGTTTGCCCGATCACATTACCTATAATTTGCTTATGCGGGAATTTTCAAAGGCTGGGTTGCTTCAAAGAATGGAAAAGGTACATCGAACCATGATCGTTAAAAGGATGAGTTTTCAACCTTCCACTTTACTTGCAATGCTTGAGGCTTATGCCAACTTCGGGGTCTTGAAAAATATGGAGAATGCTTATAGAAGGACGATGAGCTCAAATATTCCTTTGGGTGATGATCTTATCAGAAAAATGGCTAGTGTTTACATTAGGAACTACATGTTCTCCAGACTAAGTGACTTGGGACATGATCTCTCTTCACAAACCGGTCAGACTGATCTTATCTGGTGTCTGCGCCTACTTTCCCATGCTTGCCTTTTAAGTCATCGAGGCATGGGTTCCATTGTTGAGGAGATGGAAGAAGCTGGAGTTTCGTGGAATGTCACCACTGCGAACATCATATTGCTCGCTTATTTGAAGATGAAAGATTTCACGCACATGAGACTCCTACTTTCTGAACTACCAGCTCATCGGGTCAAACCAGATATAGTCACTGTTGGAGTTTTGTTTGATGCAATAAGTAGTGGCTTCGAAGGCACCAAGACTCTGGAAACGTGGAGAAAGATGGGGTTGCTAAATAAAGCTGTGGAAATGAAAACCGATAGTCTGGTTCTTACTGCATTTGGGAAGGGAAATTTCCTTCAAAGTTGTGAAAAGGCATATTTATCAGTTGAACCCGAAGCAAGAGAAAGAGATGAATGGACCTACAATAGCCTAATTAGTCTAGTGTCAAACGATGAAGGTGGTCTCCATCAACACGAGCTTAGGTCGAAGTGATAGCTCGTGAACTAAACGTATTGCATCATTGTACATAAATGTTGGTTTGCCTCACCCAAAAGCAATGTAACTTTTCTGTAGAAAACTTGGAAACTAGCGTGATGTACAAGTTTGATTTCTTGCAAATTGCGATACAAAGGTACCATTTCACTCATTGTTTACGGTTTAACTGGCTTTTGCATTATAACATCTGTGCTTTACTGATACAATTCGTTTTTAAGTGATGCAAATTGCAACCTTGTTATCAGAAGTACATTAGCAGCTGAGACTTGAACATTGAATTGAATCCAAGTGCATGTACATATATATGCAACGATTCATGTTATTAGTTTCCTTCTACAACCCATATGAGCTATTGTCTTGTACAGTTAAAGTGTGAAAAAACATTTCTATCTCTTCCAGCAATCTCTTTCTCCCAATCTGTGATCCCCCAGAATCCATATTCGGAGATGACATCAAGTGAATGAGACACTCACAAACTTCTCCCAAATCATTTGTAATGGGAGCCACCACCTCCCTACGCTGCTCGTCTGTGCAGGCATCTTCAGTATTGTCAGTGTACAACCGTTTCCGGCATACCTGCAATTCAAGGACGAGAACCATTTCAATAACTCTATGATTGTTGCTGTTGCAGCATGATGATATTAGCTCCGGAGGAGTTATTTTTGATTTCTAACAATCAGATACAGAGCCAAGAAAAGCTACCTGGAGCACTCGATTCAGACTGGTGATCTGCTCAGCTTTGATGAAGTCCCGGTTCAGTAGCTCTCGGAAAAGAATCACCATCTCGGGGCTCACATTGCTTGCAGCAAGGTTTGCAATTATACCAGATATGCAGCTATCATCAAACACAGACCTCATCCACCCAGGAACCTTGTCCAGTCTTAGCAATGCAACAGCAACATGAACTGCAGGCTTGTGATGATTTATGAATGATTTTGATGCCAAAGATGGAAGTGCCATGAACATAGCCAGCTCTTCTACAATTAGCCTGCACCAGTTATTCTTTCCCGAAACCCTCGTCTCCTGCATATCCACTTTTTCCCACCTCAGAATCATTGATAGGCACAGCCCACAGTTCATAGCTACCCTGATGTCACTGTAAAAAACCAGGCCTTCTAAAACAGCCATTACTGGCATTACATACCCCTCACTGCATTTTAACTCCTCATGTTTTCTATATATTTGGTCTGATATTCTCTTAAACAACTCCAACAGGCAATATGAAGCAATAAGCTTCACCATAGGAGACCCAAAATGCATTAGCCTGCACAAGTCATGGCAATTGATGCTAATTACTGAAAGCGGTTGCGATGTATTTGAAGTATCAAGGAAATTTTGCCCGTCCAAAGTTCCCGGTAAAACAGCAGGGATGCTAAGACAAGATAAAAGCACAGCTTTAATCATTTGGAATTGTATACCAAAAAAAATTTGGAAAATGTAATTGTGTGTGCATTCCAGTAGAAAGCACTAACCTTCTTACAGTGAAATAGTACAGTAAAAGCACAAATACCAGAGTTTCCCCAAGGTTTGTTCCTTCATCATGGTCAATCAAAGTAGGCCCTTTTGAACATGCTGCATGAATTGTACTTGAGATTGCAGAGACCAGTGAAGTATTCAGAAGTATGGTTTTTGATGCTTCTGGGAGCACTCCACTGGCAGAATGGTATAAAATAAGTGAAATAATGCCAATTACTGTTAGACCATCATGTGTCCACCCATCTGTAGCCACTGTGGCAACTAAATAGTCCATCAACTACAAGAGAAGGTAAAAATGAGCAATTAGTCACCATGAAACACTGAGAAAACTGGAGGAAAAAGAAGAAGAGAATAACCGAATAAGTCGAGATAGTCACCCTCATCGTCAGTATAAGCCAAGCGTCATCATCAGAAAGATTTTCAGAATGCGCTGACCATAAAATATTAAACATCAAGAGTGCATTGGCTGTGAATGTTTGCGGGGAAAGAGTATGGCTTGGGTTGTAATAAAAAGTTTGGAGTGCATTGCCTATGCCATGCAAACATAACTGGTCCGAAGCAGCTGGACATGTGTTGACAATAATTGCCATGAAATCCATTACTGAAATAATGTCACACTCTTGGCCTTCGTCCTCTACAAGCTGTTTCAATAAGCATACTAAAAGTTTACCTCCATAGTTATCTCCGGCTGCTACCAATTCTGCAATAGCTTGTACACTTACAATTTGACTATTTTTTTCCCAGGATCTGGTTTGTGCCCACTCCGAACTATTGATCCTGCAGAACTTCAGAATCTGATATGCCAATGGCTTGATGATTCTCTCTTGTTGAAACAACCATTTGAGTGATGCTGAGTGGATTCTTGCAGAAGGCAAATCCCATCCACTTAAGGTTACTAGCTGGAACAGGATCTTCTCAGCTTCGGGACTGTAGGCAATTTGGAAGTTCATCTTCCCTAGACCCCTATACAGACCATAAAGACTCACCAATCGAGTCAATGTCAATGAATCAGCAGCTCCACGTAGGAAACTGGTGCTGTTGAGAAGAATATATTGTTCGAGCGAAGCTAAGACCAACTTTTCATCTGCAAGTCTGGAAAAGATTATATCAAAAGGTAAGGAAATACATATAGTTGATAGATGTAAAGCCTGTAAAGCAATAAGATCATAATAAAGAATCCAGAGCTCAATTACCGTTCATCAAATAAAGAACTGGTATATAGAATCAGCAGAACTGCAGATTGACAAGAAGATAGTTCTAAATTATGGATGCTCTTCTGCCCAAGAAGAAACAGCAAATCAATAGGATCAGAAGGCAAATACATAGCAGCGTCTCTGATTAGTTGCCCAGAATCATGTCCTAGGAGTACATCCACAACTGAACTGAGCATCAGGTACACTCTCCACTTCATTTTTTCTGTAGAAAACAAACCTAGGCATCCAAATGAAAAACTAAACCAAGAAGATGAAACTAAGGCCATTGCAATATTCATGGTTTGGATATCAGAATCCTGAAGTAGTACCGAATGAAAAGTTTCCAGTACTCCAAGGACAATTTCTTCCTCTTCCATTTCATTGATTTCTGTTTGAAGCCAAGGCAAGAGATGTGTAGTGCATACATCCACAATGCAATTCTGAAGTTCACTGTTTCTCAAATTGTCACTTGAGTAATCTTCAAGACTGTATGCATATGCCTCTTTAAGCAGGTACAAGGAATGCAAAAACTGACCTGGATGTTGTGTGTATGCACTTATACAAGATAAAACAGCACTTTTTGTTGCTTCTTGGATTGATGTTGCCAGATTTGAGTTCCCATGAGAAGATGAAGATTTCATAAGAGCTACAAAGATTGAGCAGGCTGATATAAATGTTTCTGGAAGCATGCCCATCTCCCCATCAATGTGTCGTTTAAGCATCTTTGTCAGAACCACAACTAGTTCTTCAATCTGTGAACGCGAAACTATCCCCGGACAATTCGCAATGCAGTTTGATATGAGCTTGAGTGTCGAGCTTTGAACTGGATGAAAAGGAACTTCAGCTACATAACGCAATACTGGAACCAGAGTTGCAAAACCTACTGCAAGTCTTTGTCTGAAAGGTTGCTCAGCTGTTGATAATAGATCAAGAACCTGAAGGCAAGAGTTGACGACTGGATCTTTGCATTCTATACATCAACAATAATTATCTATAAGCCTAGAAGCCAGAACTATGTAACATTTTTTAAAGAAGATACAGAGATAATACACATGTATGGTCAAAGGGTATAACTACACTGCTCAAGTTTTAGCACAACTAAGTTCTCTAAGCACACACTTGATGAGGAAAGAATTGAAGCAATATATAGAGGGCCACAGAGTTGTCAAAAATTTGAAACATCAATTGTAATTGAATAAAAGGTAGGCTGAGGCATTCAGCCCATACTGCATCTATTATACCTAATTAAACAGGGTGAACTTCTCACCTGACAATCTTAGAATTTCAAATACATAATCAGCAATGTTTTCTTCAATCAAAGCCTCAACCTTCTTCCCTGGAACGCCCTCCCAAGATAAATAATGAATAATTAGACCTAGTGTGCTGATTTGAACTTGGCTGTCTGATGAAAGCAGAGGACCTTTAATGGCCTCAGCAAACAGGGTAATAAGTGGGGGGCCATCTATTCCGTCTTCTGTTGTCTGCACCATGTTACCTGCTTCGTAGGAAATGCTATTTGTGTCGTTTGTATATGCATCCCCTAGAAGCCCTCCTTGAGCCAACACAGTCAAAAGTGCTGCAAAAGTAAAATCCAAAGTTGTAGCTGAAAGCAGATGATGATGATAATTAAAAGATAAAAGGAAAAGACCCACATAAAGAGGACCAGAACAAATAACCTATCAAAAAGACCTTACAGTTTACACAGACACAGACAGTAAGTATCTACAACTAAGAGTGACATACGCATAGTTTCTTATAATCATTAATCAAAGGTCATACTGTGATCTGAATTCCAACCTGGGAGATCTCTTTGTGCAAGTAACTGATAGATAATTATAATTTCACTTGCTTATAAAAGGCTCAGGATATATGACAAAAGGGTCAATCTCTTCTTGCTGCCGTTCAAACTAGTTTCACCAATCAATAACTGCGCACTAAGCTTGAAATTACAAGTTACAAAGAAAGAACAAATGTTGTTGACAAACCTATACAATTCAACCGGACATCATCATTTTGTGTCTTCATGAGGGCCTCCAACGAAAAATGCAAGAGCTTAGGACAAAAGGTAAATGAAACAGTAGTTCCATCGTTATCCTCGGATTCATATTGGAGGATTGATAATTTGTACAAAACAAATAAGATTTCACCCCGGATTTCCTCACTGCATAAAAAAGCAACAAAGTAGAGGAGTTAAGTTCAAATGTAGTTTAGATATATTGATATGTGCTAAAAGAACATCCTTCACCTCCTAGGCTGTGTTATTTATTACCTTGGCAGTTGAAGACCTGCAACAAGATTGGACACAAGGGCATCTGTGTCTTTAATGTGGGCAGAGGGATTATTTGTCTGGCAGTTTAAGAGAACCCCTAAACAGTGAAGCTGCAGTTATAAAGAGTAAGAATGTGAATTAATACGACACTTGAAGCTTTCCAGAATCTAAAGTAAAACCTTTACATAACAGAGTGAATACATCCACAATTATAATAGAAATAGAAATCAAACTACAAATTTTGCAGTCTGAGTTCATGAAAACAAGCAATAAAAGGCTTGCCTAGTGCTCAAGGCTTTCACCATTGTGGGGTTTGGAGAAGGATTGTTTATGACCATAACCCATTAAATTAAAAATAAAAATAAAAAAACAAGTTACTTCAATACAGTATTATATATGAATAAATGACTAACTGTACATGTCAATTCACTTGTATAGTGTGCTTCTCTTGGTTGCAGAAATAAGCAGGAAAAAGAAAGAACTAAAATTTAAAGACAATATAAACAGCTCCACTCAAAAACCAAGAAAACTAAAATCAATACTTAAAGAAGCTTCATTCAAACAACCCAATAGAAAAACATGTACTAAAACCAGATATTCTCCGTCATTTTCTCAGCAACCAAACTTATAAAATCTATGATCAAGCCTAGACAAGCTTCTGGTCATTCACTACAACACAGTACACATCAATCAAATTAAAAGTTCAGAATTCAAGATAACATAAGATTACCGGATCTATGTTACCAGAAAACTATCACCAGGTAGCAATCTCTGTTCCGGGACTTTTCGTTCCGAACTAACGATCCGAACTGAAAAATCTGTATTCCCACTTGAAGAAAATATTATATATAGTAAACTAAGTTCTTTTTTCGGTAAAATACCCATGTGCAGGAAAAGAACGGAGTTTTTTCTTGAATATATGTTATGAATCAAAGAATTTGTGAAATTTGAACTTTGGATATAATTATGTTATTACTAAATATTTACTAAATAAATATTTCACGTTTCGAACAAACGTTCTGAAGAAGCCTACCCCTAATGTTCCAAACTCTAAAATATTAACGTTCCGCTTTTCCGTTTCCGTTCCACGTACCAGAACGTTCTGCGTTCCAGGTAACTTAGTACCGGATAGACCTGACACTGAGACAGCAGAAGCATACCCAATGAGTTAATTAAACAGTAAACTGTCCCTCATTTTTCTCATCAACCAATCTGTCCTTTCAACCTTCTCGATTTTCACAATTGCATAGAATTAATCAAATCTGTGATTCCAATTCAAAATAACATAATATGACAATATAGGCCTTGGACAGGCTCCAAATAGGCACACCAAAAACTTAGGGAAAACATAATAAACCACAATTTCAGAAAATAGAGAAACTAGACTAGAGATCTCGAATTGACTTAACACAACCAGAACAACCATATATTTTACTTTCCATCATTTCCTTACTAACAAAACAGATTAGCAATGATTTCTTCAGTGCTTTCTCATCATACCAATCGATTTTATAACCGGAACCAAATCATATACAATATTAACCAGAAAATCAATACTATATGCTTCACAACGCTTAATACAACAAACCAATAGAAATCATATACGCAAATTATCAAAATTTCCTTATTGTCTGAGCAACTAAACAAGATCACCGGTTATCCTCCGCACAAACCACAATCTTCTCAAGGTTGACAATAACAACACAAATAAAATCCTATTCAGAACTAGCTCCTGAGCCTTGAAAAACACACAACCGAAACAACAGATCTCACAAAACCAGACCTCATTTCACTATCAACAAAAGCAAAGATCAATGATACTCAAATCCAAAGCCAAATAACATTAGTTACCATATGGACCTGGCGCCGGCTCCAGGCGAGCGCACCAGAGGAGAGGTTGGCGGAGACCCTGGAAATGAACTCGGCACAGACGGCGTGGCCTCCGGCGGCGCAAAGCTGGATAATGATATCGAGGATCTGGCGAGCGATGGGGTCGTCGTCGAAGGAGGAGAGGGAGAGGACGAGCGGAGAGAGGAGGAGGTGAGAGTGGAAGGAGAGGAGGGAGGAGAGGAGATGGAGATGCCGTGAATGAGGGAGAGAGAAGGGTTCAAGTGAGAGAGAGGCTCAACAGAGAGAGAGAGAGAGAGGGGTTTCAAGAGAGAGTAGGGCTGTTTAGAAAAACAGCTGAACCGAACCGAACCGCTAAACCGACCGCAACTGACCACAACTGAACCGCAACCGAAGAAGAAAAAATCTGATGCGGTTTCCAAATAGCCATAACCGACCAAAACGGTTCGGTTCCCAGTTCTCAATTAAGCGAACCGACTATGAACCGAACCGACCGACACTATGGGCATTAGTGTAATTTTACACTAATAGGTATATAATATAACTTTCATCACCAAACCCTAGCCGTTTCAGTCTTCTCTTCTTGTGATCTTCTCCTACTCTAGTACTCTCTAGAAGACTAGGACTCCCAGTCACAGATTCCAAGTCCAACACTCTATCTCCATCTCTTCATCTTCCCAAATTAAATCCGTTCATCAATCATTTCCACTTCTCAAAATAGTTTCATTCAATTTAGGAGTTATTTCTTCAACGGTTACTATATTCGACAATCGACGTCTGACGCTATAAAATGAGAGCTACACGCTTATGTTCTTCAATGATTACTATAATCGGGTAAAATCTCTCACTCAGCAATGCATGTTCATCTATCTTGATCTTTCATGTTTATGTTTTTTATGAGATCTGTTAATTTCATGAAATAAATTAGGGTTTCAATCAATTTGATGTTTTGTTTAATAATAAGTAATGAGTATTGAACTGATGATCTTCAATTGCAGATTGAGATTTTCAGCATGGAAAATCTTGGTCAAATCACTCAACAAACACAGATTGTTGATGAGGTAAATTACTGTATTCATTGTTTTAATCAATTGTTTGCTAAAATTGAGTCAAATGTAGTATTCTAATCTATATAGTTAAATTTGTTTGTAGGTGAAGACACAAGGTGATTCTCAGCTTCCTCCACTTCCTCCAGCTAAGAATAGCAATAGCAATGCCGGCGAGGGGAGCAATTCTCGGAAAAGTTCACCAGTGTGGGTTCACTTCACAAAGCCTGTTTCTCATAAGGACGGTACTCGTACTACTTCTTGTATTTACTGTGGTAACACATTTAAGTGTCATAGCAAAGGTAATGGTACTTCTTCTTTAAAAGCAGATGTAAGAAGAAACCTGCTAATGAAGATAAAACCCAAACAAAATTATCCTTGAAATGTGATAAAGGGCCAAAACCATGGAGTTTTGATCCTAAATTGGCTAGAGAAACACTGGCAAGAATGCTGATTAAGGATGAATTAGCATTTAGATTTGTTGAAGGGGAGGGTTTTAGGGAATTAGTTTCTGTAATTTGTCCAATGTTCAATGTCTCATCTAGAGCCTCGGCCAATAGAGATGTCTTCAAGACATATGTGGCTGAGAAGGAAAGGCTTAAGAAAATGTTAAAGGTCGGGTCACCTAGAGTGTCATTAACAACTGACACTTGGACTAGTAACCAGCAGATAAATTATATGTGCTTGACTGCACACTTTATAGATGAGAATTGGAACTTGAATAAAATGATCTTAAACTTCTGTTCAATTAATAGTCATAGAGGGGAAGACATTGGCAAAGCTGTTGAAAAATGTTTGTTGGAGTGGGAATTAAATAGAGTGTTGGCTATAACAGTTGATAATGCATCTTCAAATGAAACTGCAATCAATTATTTGAAAAGAAAATTTGGTAATAAGTCTTGTAATGTCTTGGGGGGCAGGTTCATGCACATGAGATGTGCTGCCCATGTTATTAATTTGGTTGTGACAGATAGACTGCAAATGGTAAGTCAATCTGTTGAGAGGGTTAGGGCAGCAGTGAGATATGTCAAACACTCCCCTTCAAGAATTGAAAATTTTAGAACTTGTGTGGAAGCTGAGAAAATATCCAGTAAGTTTGGACTTTGTTTAGATGTAGCAACTAGATGGAATTCAACATACTTGATGTTGTGTTCTGCTACTAAATTTGATAGAGCTTTTGAGAGATTTGCTGAGGTTGAGCCTTTATATGCAGCAGAAATGGAAACCAAATTGAAAAAGGTGCAAATGAACCATTAGGATTGCCTACTGATTTTGATTGGGCTAAAGTTAAGAGGTTGATGAAATTTTTGAAACATTTTTATGACTTGACTCAGCATGTTTCTGGTTCACATTATGTTACTTCAAACTGTCTTTTGCATGAGGTTAGTGACACATATCATTTATTAAGAAATGGCCTTGTTTGTGATGATTTGGAATTGAGGGAAATTTCTTCCAAAATGATGTCTAAATATAACAAATATTGGGGAGATGCAGATAAGTTGAACTTGATAATTTTTTTGGCCCCTGTGCTTGATCCTCGACACAAGTTGGAATTTGTTCTGTATGTTATAGATAGGATGTTTGATTTTGATGTTGCATCTAAATTGAAAGAAAATGTCATATCTGTATTGAATGAGTTTTTTAATGATTATAAGGAGAAGTATGGTTCTACTACTTCTTGTGAAGCTAGTAGAGCATCACCTACTCCAAAAGAGATGGATGTTTCACAAACTGATGATGTTTTTTTAATACAAAAAAGTGTAATGGCTGCTGAGTTTAAAAGACGAAAGATTAATAAAGATGGATCAACTAGATCAGAATTGGATAGATATTTGAAGGAGGAATTTTCAGAAGAGGAAGAAGAAAACTTTAAGATTTTAGAATGGTGGAAAATTAATTCAAACAGATTTCCTGTTCTTTCTAAGATGGCTCGTGATATTTTAGCTGTTCCTATTACTACTGTTTCTTCTGAGTCTGCTTTTTCCACAGGTGGTCGTGTGTTGGATGATTTTAGGAGCTCCATGACTCCTAGAATTGTCCAAGCACTAGTTTGCTGTCAGGATTGGATAAAGAGAAACAAAGGACGCGATACTTTGGAAGAGGACGAGAAGGAGCTTGACGAGCTTGAAAAAGGTATAAGTTTTTACTTTGGTACATGCTTAATAATTCTATTTGCTTTCATTTTGACATTGATGTCTAATATGATTTATGTTTTGTATTTCATTTGCAGAATTCAAAAAGCTAGCTATTGAACCAAGTCTAATGCTTTAGTAGCTATGCTCAAAGAATGTTCCAATTATTTGAAAGGTAATATGTTCTAATTGATATTCATTGTTCATTTTGTTTCAATGTTCCACTATTTTGATCTTATACTAATTAAAATTGTTACTGTTTGTGCAGAATGTTCACATTTTGATACTAAGTTGGCTGATACATGAAGATTGAGGATAACTTAGTTAATTTTGTCTGTGAACATTGTCTTATCATATTATGATATAGGGATAATTGATGAACTTTGTTTGTGTGTTTTCGGTTTGAAAGACTATCAGTTTTTGAATTTTGAAGTTTGTAATTTAAGTTTTCAACTGTTAATTTTTCAAATGTTATTGCCTTGTTGAGTTTATTGTGCTCGAGAAAGGTTTAAGTAAGTAATTTAAAATTGCATTTTATTGAGCTTGCATTACTTTTATTGTTATTGGGCCTACATAATTGTATAACTTGTGAGTTTTTGGGCTACCTCGGTTCAGCCCAATAAACCGAAACCAAACCGATATCAAACCGAACCGAAACCGACATTAACCGTTCAATCATACGGTCGGCGACGGTTTTGAAATTTACATAACCGATGAGGTCGGTTCGGTCAACGGTTGCCACGTGTCGGTCGGTGCACCGACCGTGTACACCCCTAAGAGAGAGAGATTTGAAATGAGGGTTAGTTTACCTTAGGTTCAAGTTAACTAGGTTAGTTAATTAAATCATTTTTTATTTGAAGTTTGGTTAGTTTAGGGTTAGAATTTTATAATAATATGATTAGTAAAAATTGGTAAAAATTAATGATCCGTTAGGGTAATTTGCGAAAATGCGGTCAACCGTTTAAACAACGGTCTACCGTTTCAAAAAACGGTCTACCGTTTGTTGACAGAAATATCTCTTCAAATAGCTACTTTTGGCTGGGGAACCGGTCAACCATATATAACAACGGTCTACCGTTTCAAAAAACGGTCTACCATTTGTTGACAGAAATATCTCTTCAATTTGTATTTACTGATAAAAAACGGTAGACCGTTTTAAAATACGGTTGACCGTTTTATGTTCAGAATTTTCGTTT
>JAYMSZ010001849.1:0-13258 GCA_036897665.1 Pelargonium citronellum
ATATAGAAAGGAAAATATATATTGATTGATGCACTTTTAATTAATTGCCAAGTTTTTTAATATGTTAAAACTATTTTCATGAAATGAAATTTTACATGCTAAAAAAATCTCTTTATTAACCATCAAACGCGTGGGTCAATTGGTAAGGAGTTGTTCCAGCTTAATCTGAGCTCTCGAGTTCGAGTATCAGAGAATGTAGCCGCGTTAAAATTTGGTAGGGAGGGCTTTGCCGCCCTTGTGATCCGGTGGTCCTACCCGGCTCAAATGAGAATTAGTCTGAGTGTGGTAACACAGCTTAAAGGTGTCAACCGCTAGTTTGCGGGCCCGTTCAGAAATCCCATGATTTAGAAGGAAAAAAAACCTCTTAATTAGGATCAATCTTAAAATAATATTGAGTTTTTTTTCTTCTTTTTATTTTCGTACAAATTAGTTAGAACAAATACAACTTTATTTTACAGACATAAAAAATTATTCTAATGTTAGCTTATGCCGTTTACTAATAAAAATTGTCTTATATGAATTTTAAATATTACAAAAATAATCAAATACCCTAAATAACCAAATAACTTAAAAATGATAATTAAGCAACTTTAAATAAAGAAATTATCGAGGGATTAATGACCAACCAATGAATACATCTTTCTTTTTCCTTTTTTTCATTCACGAGATTTACAAGTAGAAGATCATAAGATTCATGAGTTCATCAATAAATAGTTGAGAATCATAAGATTCATGATTGCAAAAGATAAAATATAATTTTCCTTTTTTAATAATGTTCAAGAATTAAGTTTTATTTACTAACCGTTAAAAAAAGTTTTATCTGATTAATCATTGAAACGTATTACATAGTGCAATTACAAAATTACATACTGTTGAGTCTCACAAATTGAATGATTTTTATTTATTTTGTTTTATAGATTCTGTATTCTTGATGAGGGCAAAAATTTAATTCAAACACAATAATTGATATTTATACTAAAATTAGAAAATAGGACTTCAGTTTCTTTCTTCATTTTTTTTTTGCCCACTTTGAATGTTTTATGCTTCCTGCCTTGGGTAAGACATGACTCACATGATATAGTCATCTCCACTAAACAATATGGTAGCCTTCCAATAATGTGATTCAAATTCCAATTCTATTATTGGGAAGTCCACTCCAAACAAAATTCTATATCATATAAATCGACGTCATTTAGAGATGAATATGTACCTTGTTGTTATATAATAATAACAATTGACCTAGTCAATAATCTTTTAATTATTTCACATACAGTAGATGATGATTAAGCTCGCATTTAAAATGATATATTATGAATTGATGTCGCTTCTTTATAAATATATATATATATATCACTTGATTTAGTCAATGTCTATTTCAATATTATTATCATTATCCGTACAAAGAATAGTTGATGGATGACACAACTTGCGTTTGAAATGATGTATTTGTCGTTTTCATAATACGACCAAAAATTCGTCACTAACATGTATTCATGTGTATGACGCACATATACATAAATTATTAGGAATAACCGTTACATTTATTCAAATCGCGATCAATATGTACCAATCATAGAAAAATAAGGCAACTATGCATGCACATGCTATAGTTTCATATAGTAGTGACATTTGATGGAAAAGAAAGGTATTTTTCACTCCCAAAAAATGTTGAATCTTGGTTAACACTATTATGAATTTGAGGCCATTTCTACATAATAA
Organism: Pelargonium citronellum; assembly: GCA_036897665.1. Lineage (NCBI taxonomy): Eukaryota > Viridiplantae > Streptophyta > Magnoliopsida > Geraniales > Geraniaceae > Pelargonium > Pelargonium citronellum. Next base: position 1,720 of record JAYMSZ010001849.1, read on the forward strand.
TGAATCAATCAAGAGACAAATCACCCCAAAAATTGATAGGAACTAAGTGCCAAAATGGTTCTTTCATCATGTGGTTGGTAGGTTGAATTAGAAGGGTTTTAGCTACAAATTGAACGTCCACTTATTTTATAAAATTTTCTATCTAATATTTAATCAATATCGGAAGTTGGCACTAACAAGAAAATATATGTGAAATTGACTCGATTAATTACTGTAAATGCATACACGAAGTCACTCACTCAATCACTAAAAGCCCAAAATTAGGTGAGTTGATGAGGTGATAAAGTGTTAGGCAAGTTTTGACTGAAGTTTTTGCTAATCAAGCGTGTTAATCGATGCCTAATCGCAATTAATTAACATATCCATGTTTGGGAAGCTCACTCTTCAAGTCATGCTTTCATATTCAAGTTTACTAAGAAAAAGTAAAAAGATGTTCCCCAAAAATTAGGGTTTTGTAATATAAAAATGAGAGTCCAAAAGGATTAAGAAAGGGAATGTTAGATATAAGTAGGTCCTTTTTGGTCGTGTCTTTTTGCTTGACTTGGTAGATTAGGTATAAGAGAAATTAGGGAAAAATTAACATTGGTGTGAATAGTCAAATATGGTTGGCATTTTCTTCCTTATCTTATGTTCTTTGTGATCCCAATAGCCAAAAAGACCAAAAAAAATGTGGCTTATACCTTTAAGTCTTTAAAAAATTTATCTCTCTTTTTCGTTTTTTTTTTTTGGACTAAAGCTCTTTTAGGTTGATAGAAAGTTGAATCATGACTTTTGATGTGCAGAAAGAAAAATTATTTTATTATGTAGCGAATATTGGTTGGAACTTCAATAAAATAAAAATAAAAATAAGTTACTAGTGTCGGAAAGAGATATGAGGATGCAGAGGTAAAACTGTCTAAACTCTACTTTCAAGACGTATCATCATATCAAGAATGAAGATTTTCTTGGTACTTTGATGACTCGAACGATTAGGAATTTTTAAGAACTAGGCCCATCAAACAAAAGTAGGAGCGTGTAGCATAGCGATAAACAATAATATATACATTCATTTAACTATATATGGTGTTTAAGATATTGACTTACTACCAAGATCTAACTTAGGCATCAATAGAGTACTGATTGGGAGAACTATTGTTTTGGAGCACTAAGTACTCGAGAGCGCGAAGAAATTGCATATGATACTAAAGGAATTTGTGGAGTAACAGTTAGGGTTAAGGTATGTTTCAACAATAATCCTCTCATAATCAATAAGGTTTTCAAATAATAATATTTGTGCAGTTAAGGCTAGATAGAAAAAAAAAAAAAACTTACTCTCAGTAGTAAGATAAAATTATATATACGCTCTTACAATTGTCTCTTTCAAGCAATATAAATATTAGAATATAACATCATCACTATACAATATTTGTCATAACTTGAAATTATATTTAATAAAGACGTCTCATGACTCATAAAAACAGAAACACGCTCGTTGTATAACTTCAACTTGAGACAAGTTGTTCCAAGCTGACGTTAACTTCTCATTTCTTGTTTAGCCGATATATATTAATTTTCGAAGATGAAGTAAAGTAGTTCATTTGGTAAGCATTTATGTGATAACTTGTGAATTATTTAAATCTAGAAGACAATTGGAATTTAATAAAATTAGTATAAAATTGTGAAGATTGATGTGAAAGTTTGTGTATTTAAATAAAATGATTATAAGAATATATTTGGAAGAAGTCCACTTGAAATGATGAATACTTTAGTACCTTTCTTTATGAAATCAAATAATTTGAATAAAGATTGGAGCAATGAGAAAAGATATGAGAACAACCGAGATTGACTAATTTTGTTTAAATGTCCAAATCAAAATGAGATTAATATTAATTTATTTATTTGGGATCATAAAAGTAATGGAATTTTTTGGGTTTGTATTGTCGGTAATGAACTTGAGTGTAACCGAACTTTTTGGGGCCCATGGGCCATGCTATGGGCCCATTTACCAAAAATTAGCTTGGAGTCAATGAGCCAAGTCAAATGAAAGATGCCATTTTTTTAATATATATTTTTTTCACTCTTGTACAAGTAATAGATTTTACTATGAATATGCCTGATTTTTCATAGATTCACCTGAAAAACAATTAAAAATTTGCTTCTGTTGACCACCTTTTATAGCTTAGCAATAAGTCTAAATCAATGACAAATGTTTACAGGGATTCTAAACAAAGAAAAACAAAAATTAGTCTGAGTAATGGACTGAGAATCACTCAAGCTAACTAGAAATTGTTAATTTTGTATCACGATTAATGCACATACGCTTTTAGATAAATCTGTGTACATAAAATGTTGATTACTTTTGTGCCTTGGCCAAATCTCAAACAATAGTTGATATCAACAACTTTATAATTCAAGACAAACTTCTTTAGAAGATGTTGTAGATTCCTGTCCCATTAAGCGGGATGGGTAGCTGTTGTATGAAAGGAGAGAGATGCACTTATCATGTAACTTGGCCCATTGAGTTTATTTATTTATTTATTTTCTCGAAGACGTTTTGCTCTTGAAGTTATTTTTTTAAGGTAGTGTTTGAAATGAAGTTGAAATTAAAAACTTTATTTTCAAGTTATTTATTTTTTTATTATATATTTTCTTTTAACTATTAAGGAAAAAGGAATGGAAATTTGAAACCTCAAAATAAGTTATGCATTTTTTTACCAATTGATACAAGTCACACGCTTAGCGGTAACAAGTTCACAATGTATCACCCTAACCTTTCTATTAGTTCTCAAGTCACATGGCAACACTAGAATGGTCCTTTGGACTCAAAGAGCTTCCTATTATTCCATATAGCATCCATTACCAATGAGAAAGAACAACCAAAACTCCCAAACCCTAGTATAGAAGATTTAGCACAACTCTTTGGTTTATGGTACATCAAAACTTTCTTGTCATCTAAAACAGGATAAAAAGGACCAATAATAACTAATTCAGAATCTCCATTTCTCTTGTACAGCCATAAAATGACACTACATGCTTCCTGTGGATATGAATTTCCAGGCCCCCACATAAACTCTTGCTTTGCTCAAGATTTGCCACCGAAAAAACAGCTGGAAGTGTCGATGATCACGTTCTAAAATCCTAATGTCAGTTGAGTAAGCCTCATAATCGGCTTAAGATAACGAGTGCCTCCTACTTCTCGATGGCGTGGACTTGGTTTCATCGGCATTGGTGGAGCCAGGGCTCTCTGATGTATCAGAGCTGCTAATGTCGCCACCATGTCTTTCTTTGCTTGACCATAGCTTTGAAAAGATTTTTGATACCACCAAACCTTTCATTTTGGTCGCAGCAGCAACTTTCTCAGCATTGTTTTTAGCCTCGTCATTGCTACTTCTATTGCCACCGGCCCCTAACCTCAAAGTGGCAAGCTCGTCCTTTAAAGCTTTGATCTCTTCAGCTGTTGGAACGGAGTCCCAGTCTTCTTCTGTGTTGGTTGTTGCGGACCTTGAGCTCCCGTGAGATCCACCAGGGAGCAGTGCCTTGATGGGGCCAGGAAGGTCCGGTGTGCTGTTCCCGGGTGGAGATGTAGCTGCCCTGGCTTGCTCAAAAAAGAGGACTTGCACAACAACTCGCAAGGGAAGCCGCTCATTTTGCACAGCGTGCATACATGCATCAGCGGACAGTTTCCTGCAGTCCATGAGCTTGCATATTCTCTTCCTTTCACTTTTGCTTATCCCCGGGTGCTCCTGTGATGAAACACATTCGATTTTAGCAATTAGTACTATTTAAGAATCATTGTTAGTCATGACATTTTTACTTTTTGCAACATCAGCCTACAATATGTTCATTGTTTGTCCACAACATTTTCACTGTTAGTCTGTGACATTTCTACTTTTTCCGACCTCAATATGTTTACTGATTGTCCATAACATCTTCACTGTCAACCTACAATATGTTCACTGTTTGTCTACAACATCTTCACTGTTAGTCTAGACTCTAGTCTATTTCTACGACATTTCAACTTTTTATCTGGTCTACAACTTGTCTACTGTTCATTTATAACATGTCCATTCCTAGTTTCAATGCCGTTTAGCATGCACATAACATATGGACACGAAGAAGTTTTGAAACTAAAATAGCATGTTTAGTTGATTGAAGATTAAGAGGTGATAGAGCTTACCTTGAGATACATGTCAATGGCCCGGTAAAGCCCATCATGAGTTGATCTAGAGAAGCTTGATACCATTTCTGCAAGATCAACAAATTTCGAGGGAGACAAATTGGGATCCCGAGCAATTTCAGCAAGGTAGCCATCAACCAACTTTGCAACCATTCCCTTTGATGCATCGGATACAAACCTGTGACTCTTAATCTCATACTCATTTTCCAAAGAAGTATCCTTCCGAGCACTCTGCTCATAAGTCACAAACTCCCAAACAAGGTTTTGCACAATATCAACATCGTACATTGTTGTTTCTCCACTAGGGGCTCGTATCATTAGATCAGCCACTCTTGCTTCATCCAGCTGCCGGCCAATTTTCCTCATCAACTCTTTTCTTTCCAATTCCCCGCATTCTAAAAGAATTGCAGCCCTCAACAACTTTAGCAAGAAACTGCAGGGAACACTGTTCTTCTCTGTGGGTAGTAGCAACACAATGGTTTCAACCAAAGACCTGTATTTCACGAGATCACCACCTTGAATCATACCCTTGCTAAAACCCGGCAACCTTCTCAATGCATACGCACTCAAGGCCTCTCCAATCACATCGCCAGAAATTTTTCCTTTAGTTTTTATCGTTGCTATGACCCGCTTGAATAAGTCAATATGAAGCTCACAAAGATCCTCTACCCACCAGTCCTTTGGAACTGTCGTGCTTTTCATCACACCATTCCACTGTGGATCTTTCCCATTCTCAGATGGGAGCTTTTTGCGGTTATAGGTGTAGGACCACTCTACCTTGGAAGTATCAATTGATGTTTTGGAAGCAATGGAATCAAGGCAATGGCTGGCCACCTTAAGTTCCTCGGACCATGGATGAAGTGATCGTGTAGTTTGGAGAACTATAATAGAGTCTTTCCAACTCCGGAAAATGCTAGAGTTAAGGAAGACTTCAATCTTGTAGATGAGATTCCCTTTTTCAACTGTTTCATACATCTCAAGGTACTCGGCTGCACATCGAGCTGCTACCACGTTATAGGCATTGAGTGTGACCGTCATGCCATAACAGAACTTCGCACATATTTCAAACGCAGCTGGTCCACCGGGGATATCATGGATGTGGATTTCATCATTGTTCTCATTTGTGGTTGCAACTAGCTTCTGTAGGCGCGCACTCTTGGATAAAAGGGGAAACTACAAAAATGTTGATATAAATATAAATGATGCATCCAAATATATCGGGTTTGGTTAGTGAATCCGAAACATTACCAATTTAGCATGTACACGACTTATATATCAATGTATTGAAAGTTTGTCACAATACCTTGTGCAGATAAAACTTAACGTCCCCAATGGTAACAACTATGTCAGTTGCTAGCTCCGTTGCCACGCTCCTGGAGACAAAAACAGTACCCAGTTATGCTAGTGATAAGCTTGATTCATAAAATTTATGACATTTCGAAAATAGAAATATATTACGGGATGATCACAAAGAAATGGGGGAGATTAAAGACAGGAAACCAAGATTTTCTTAGAACCTGACTCTTGCTTGATAAACAATAAATGACATTTATGAGTGGAATTAAGGATAGAAAGCATTTTCGATAATCAATGGCTTGTAAAATGAATTAATTGCTAAGTTGTTCTTCCAATCCAGAGAGGGCGACAATAGAACAATTTTGTTTTCCTACTATCAATACCAGATGTCACATAACAATGGTTATCTCATCAAGGAGCCGTAACTGTTCCATGGCTCCTGTGAGGATATATTCTGAAACTGGAAAATATGATCGCGGAACAGATATTTCAAAGTAGTTTTTACTGAAAAGCTAGAATTATTTTGTAACATTATATGAAGAACCAATAGCAGAGTATTTGTAGTGAAGCTTGTAGTGATTTGACTGACACAAGATCTTTCAAAGATTATTTGAAATTTGAAGCTACTACGCTACTATAAAGAAACTAAAACTGGTATTGATGATTTATGAAAGGCAAACATTTATTGAAGTTAATATCCGAACAGCAAAACACAACAATACACCAAAATAAATCAGTATCTCAAGTAGAAGGATCTTTCGCACTCACCTCATATTTTCTTCATCAGTTTGAAAAGAATCGGGCTTGGATCCAAGTTTCATAAACTTCATTTTGACGAAGGGAAGATCTGATTCTCAGTTTTGCTTCAGAAATTACAATTCCTGCAAATCTTCTGCTTCAACACTGCCCTATTGAATCTACTATTTTCTTGAAGAAAACCCCAGAAGTGAGGATTGAACTCTCTTGAATGAGACCAACTTTCTGATATTCGAGGCAAGGAAGGGTGAATCGAAAAGGAAACTTGACGAGTTCTATGGTATGACCGAATCTTTTTCTCAAACCAAGGCTACGAGTAGAGATAGAGAGGGAAAAAAGAGTAACTTGGGTGGTGGGATTTTCAACGATTCGTCGCTTAGATGGGAAGAGACTCAAAGCAAAGATTGCTTCCCTACTTGGTAACAGAAAGCACAGTCCCCGGGCAAGGAGGGTTAGCTAAGGAGACAAACCTACAAGACTCTTTCTCAAACATATATAATTCTCAAGCCCAGAGACACACCCACTTGCTCAAACCTGACACCACCGCCCATTCCTCATTTTTTATCCTTCCCTTCCTAAAAACTAGCTCTCTTAGTTTTGTTTTACCAATGGCTCAGACACCACAAGAACATTTTCTAATCAACTAGTTTCAGAACCCAAAAAGCACAATCCACATTCCTTCACCCACCAATTCCCTTTCACCTTTGTTGCTACGTTGTAGCAATAGCTCACCTGCAACAAACAACAGCATATCTCGGTATGAGTTGAGGAACCGCAAAAAGGGTAGACAACAAGCATCAAGTTTGGGGTTTACTATAACCAAAAAAGAAAAAAAATATATCATAAGAGCATAGAAACAAGCATCATTGCCACCAACAAAGGTGTTTCTAATTAGAGGCCAAACATGATGAAGCCAACCCACACCCACCTTCACAAGATTGCAAAACACAGCCCAACTCCAAAACAAAACCCAAACCCATAACCAAAAGCATCTCTCCATGCCATTCACAACCGATATACAAAAAATTAAAACTGTCCCATATCCTATTTCAGTCTTTCTCAAGTGCTAACCAATCATACTCATAGAGACAATGAATCAAACACATAGCAGGCATAAAATAGAGAACCAAATTCAGCTCACAAACATGATCATCAAGACAAAGCAAGCCATACCCATGTGAAAATATGAAGAAATGATTCCAGAAACATGAATTGAAGAAGTGGGTAGCATGAAAAACCAAACCTTTAGGTATGGAGGGTTAAGAAGGTGTGTGTTCTAGCATCAGAAGAGTGTTGTAGTAAAGAAGTACAAGAAGAAGAGACACTGAGGCACAAATGCACTCTTGGAGCAGCTATTAGCTCTCACTTTCCAAAGTACAAAGAATCAAATATGAGTGGACACAGAGCAACAAAAGTGTGTTTTCACAGCACAGTTGCATGAGCAAGAACATGAGGTCTATGACAAGAAATATAGAGAGAGAAGGTCAGTCCCCACATACCACAGAAACCACCAAACCAACAAAAAAAAACACCCAAATCAAAAAGATGAGCTGTTGCTCATCTTTGACAGCCACCAGAGCAACACACACACTGCACATAAAAAGCCAAGCTCAGAATGTTCCTACACCACCACCTTTGAATCAGCACCACCACCACCACACTTCACAATCTCCCATTTTTTACACACCTTTGATCAAACAGACAAATACCCAACAACAAAAAATCTCCCCTTTTTCAAAAAAATCAAGATTTGTGATCCTATCTTCCTTGTTCCCTCCTTTAAGAAAAAAAGTGGAAGAGAAAAAGATTAAAACTTTAACCTTTAATTTTGATGAACAAGGCACGAGGACCCCACTTTCTGGTTGGATCGATCTCTGCAACAATGGGCAATGCTCTGCAATGCACGCCAATCTGACATGCGCAACTTTGTTGCTCCCCAATTTACAGTGACACTGAGACTGAAACGACCCACCGTTTTGAAGGGAACAGCTCCTGTGTACCAGAAAACGACCCATCCGTCTCTTCTCTCCTACTTTGATAATAATGCCATCCATCTCATTTTCTTTATTTATTTTCACTTTTAAAACCCACTTTGGCCTTTGCTATATCAGAAAGTAAACCAAGTTTTGTTCCTAATTTCTAGCAAGTTATTATATAATAACACACAATAAAAAACGCGTTGATATCACGTGTCATGTTTGTGTCGAATTTATTTAAATAAAAGTTGAAGTGAATTGCAAATATATTTGGACGATACGGGTCAGTTTGCAAATGAGAAATATTAAAAATAAATTGTATTTTGTTTAAATCTCGTATTATATATCCACACAAACTTGAATTGTTTTGTGTTATTAGTAATTTTTGTTTTATGAACATATATAATAATTATTCTCTCTTGGGGATGCCACCCTTTTAAATTTTGCTTGTTAATGAATATTTAGATTTTTAAAACCTCATTAGTGATTGTGATGCACCAAAAAATAGGTTATGTGAACCTTGCACTATTGTAACGGTCAAGTTTGGTACGCCACCAAAAAAGTGAACACTTTTGTATTATCATCATTTTATAGACGTGCAGCACATGACAAGTGTATTTTTCCAAGGCACTCATTGTTAAAGAACACAACATTTTGTCAAGATTTATATATGTTTGTTTTTTAAAGCTAACAATATGAAATTTAAGATGAAGTTTTTAGTTTGAGTTAAAAATATTATAAGATGTTGATTTATTGTAACTTGAATTTTACCTACTATTTTTTATAGTGTTGATAACTAATTAATTATTTGATTTCAAGATAACTATCTCATCCTTCGTTACTACACTAAATCACGAATTGTTGTCATATACGACTCCAAGTCGGTCTACGCTTTGCATACTTTCATATTGAGACCGAACCGCCTCCCCTAACCCCACGACTATTCCCACCTCTATCGCTTCCGATTCCATGCAAGATTATTTCAAGCTTTTCATATACTCCAACACATCATGGATGACAACCCTTTTTTTCTCATCCGGCCCCACCTTTTGCAAAACATCTAACCACCGATCCACAAACCGAATAGTAATTCATAAACCAACAAGTCAAAAATCTTTCAATCGCTTCAATGTCATATTGTTCCATTCATATTCATTCAATAAGATTTAAACTAACAATCCAAATTTTAACTAAAAAATATTGCTCCAAATATTTTCACCAACCATTCCTTTACTATATACAACCAATTTTTATTTATATAATTTTTTTTTAATTTCCAATAAAAAAGATGAACATAACTTTTCTCCCATACCATAGTGGACAACTTGTGACCACAATTCCATTTGCTGCCCTTATCCAAAATCATTTTCTTTCTTTCATCTATACCTCACATGCAGTGCTCCATTTCCACTCTCCCCAATGTCACTAAAAATCAACCAAATGTATATAAAATTTTGATTGATTTTATCATATTCTCTCTGCCAAACACATCCCCATAATAATGCTTAGTTTTATTAATTAACTTATTATCACTTTTGTGCATCAAGAATCAAATTTCAAAGTATTTGAGCACCTGATGAACCAAGAGGATCCAATGATGTTAATAATGTATACAATATATGAGAATTCAGATTGATTCTTCAAGAAATGTATTGGGACTCTTAATTTAATGTAACTAATTGACACAAATTTGAGCCACAATCTTTCTAAGATCCTAACAGCACCAATTGGTCGGTTCTGGCCAATAGTTTTAATAGTCAATGTATTTTTATTGTGATTTAATTTGGATCAACATCATTATGTGAATTGGTCAATATTTTCCTACACTAAATTATGCTAATTCATGGTCATCTGTTGCACCATATGATAGTCTTATGAGATTGTTCCGAGGATGTTTTGGTCATTTTAATAAATTAATATTTTCTCACAACTTTTTCATGTTAGAGTTTAAAGTATGAGATGTATATACGTAATGCACCATTTTTTTTTCTAAACTTATGTATTGAGACCTTTTGAATTGCTAAATAAATTATATATTTTTACATAAATAATTCTTCGGTCATCATTGTCAATAGAGTGTCAAGAATTCAGTCAGTATCACTTGCAAATTTCTCGAAAGATTAATCAGCACTGAAATAAATACAAGGTAAAGAGTCCAAACATATCTATTGTCGCGATGTTCATGGGAACATGTAGAGGTCCTACATTTCAAAATATGGACCTTCAAAACATGAGAAACCACTGAGAAGGTTGTGGAGATGTGGCCACTTGAGGAAAGGGCATGAATGTGGATATATGGCACTTTGTGTTTGGACTAAGTGAACTTTGAGGATCTCTCCAAAAAAACACATTATCTATTTTAGCTTCTTGTAGCTGCACTCTTCCAAATGCCTTGAAAACTAAGATTGGGTTGAAGTACAGTGGAAATGGGTCACATTTACAACTCATTTAGATAAGGGACACCTTTGAATGAATGGACCACATTAACAATTTGAATTCTAATTGATTTGGTTAATGAAAGTAAAATAGGTGACGCTAATTTAGCTATTATCTCATTTAGAGGACGGTTAGATCTTCAGTTGGTTCGATTCAACTCCGGTTTGAAAGTCGTCACCCTGTATTGATAATGATAAAATTTATAATTTTCACACCGTGACCGACTACTTGCTACTGTTTTGGCTCAGGCGTTTTGTGGACATTTCGAGTCCACGGGCACAATCCTAATTACTACATTGCTAAATACAAAAATGGATGTGATATAGTTATAAGAAAACAATATTAATACATTTTTATTAGCTGAATTAAACTGTGAAAAGTAGGTAAAATAATTTTAGAATAGCTACTTCGAATGGAAGGAGAGAACCATTACACAAAATGAGACTTAATACAAAAATAATTAATAACTTTAACAAATTACTTGAGGACCTCGACTAATAATGAAATTCGTCAAGAAAAATGAAAATTCATATTTTGACAACAAAAACAAGAACAAAAACAAAATAGCCAGGTGCAAAATACACTGTCCTTCGAAGAGTGTAGAAGTCTAGAAGAAAGAAGTGCAAATGAATAAACAACTATACGTTATTTTTGTACAAAATATCAAAATAACAAATTAAAGAAACATATATATATATATATGTATAGAGAGAGAAAAAAAAATGTATATCAGTTAACTGATATAACTTTATATCAGTTGCAATCTAAATCAGCCAATGAGATTATGACACCTTATTAAAATTCACTTTTACCCACCCAATTGAATTTGTGGGAGCGGAGCGACCCGTCCGGATCCATAATTTTAAATGAGGTGTCACCACCTTATTAGTGTAATTGATATAATATTATATCAGTTAAC
>JAYMSZ010001850.1:0-13258 GCA_036897665.1 Pelargonium citronellum
CTATATGATTTGATAAAATTAAAATTATTGCCCCCACAAGATTTTTAGTTTTTGTTGTAATAGTCTGATGAAAAAATTATTCTTATATTTTGCCCCCACATAACAAAAATTCTGGATCCGTCCCTGAGTGTGACTAATAAAACTAATTTGAGTCAAGAGTGATCAACTAATCTAAAAGTGTACGAAAACTTGGACGCGAAAATTGCAAAGCTATTGATGACGACGAAGATAATTCATTTATTTTTAATGCATTTATTCATTTATTTTTTTTATTATTCTCATAATATATTCATTTATAGCAAAATAATAAGTTTTGGATTAGTTCATTCAATTTTAGATTCATGAACACCCCTACACGAGTTTGACTTAGAAAGTAGTTAACATGGAACGAGTCGAGCTCAGCTGAGTTGACTCACATTATCTGAAGTCATAGTCTTTACGATACGACGCCGTTTCGTGCATTTGCTGTCCTCCATAGCCTGCAGCTTCTCGTCCAGCCTTTCTCTCTCTCGCTTTTCGTCCAATTTTCCGGAAACCAAATCCGCAGTTTCTTCGATTTCTCTACTAATCTCCGAATCCATGACGAACCCATCTCGTCGAATCGATCTTCCGATCCCGATTATGTGATCAAAACCTCTCATTTTCGGCTTCAAAACTCCATTTTTAAGCCAGTTTCTGAGATCGCCACCTCTGCAATCCGATCATCGAGTACGGCCTCTTTCTGGGTTTCGTTGGTTTTTCCAGATTCAGATAATTTCATGTCAAGCTGTTGTTTTTTAAAATTTATTTATGTTAATTAAGCTTTTCTGCTTGTTTGTACGTTATCTGTTTCAGATTCAGAGACTGTTGTTTGTGGCGATTCGAGGTTTTGTTACTGGGTCTGGAGCTCAAGATCGAGGTGGGTTTTGGAGATGTCTATGATATAGAGATCAAATTCATCGCTTTGTGTATGTGTTTTTTGTTTTTGGATTAAAATGTTAATGATGTTGCTATTATTGCGTCAAGAAGTTGAATTATAGAGTTTGTTTCTTGGCAGACACAAGCTGTAAGATTTATATATTTAGTTGCTGTTTTTTCTGATGTATATGCTCATTTAAGAAGAGTCTATGTGGTAATTTTGAGGTTTTCATATGTTTTTTTTTCTTTCCTGAGGCATGCTTCAGATTGATCACTGTATAATCTGTATTAGCATGGGATTATGATTAGTAACTTGTGCTAGTACCGATATTGGCCGATGCTTATGAGTATTTAAGCCCGGACTTATACGCTAAAAGAGGAATGTGTTCGGGGTTTGATCATTGATCACTTGATTAGTGTTGCTTGCAGTAATGACATGTTTGCTAAGAATACCAAAAGATTTGTCTTATTGAAATGGCTTATTAATTTTCTTCAGTATCAGAACATTCTTCATATATTGTGACATTTTATGTGTGTAGTTAATAACTATGTTAAAGATTTGTGGAAGTGTGCTAAAAAAGGCGTGTAGTATGTTGTAATGAAGCATGTGCTAAGGATCCCGAAAGATTGTCTTATTGAAATGGCATATTAATTATCTTCAGTATCAGAACATTCTTTATATAGTGTGGCATTCTTTGTGCTGTTAATAACTATGTCAAAGCTTTGCGGAAGTTTCTGATCACTCGCATCTTTAGAAAGCATGAACTTACGTTTTGTGTTCCTTATACGTTGCATCACTTATTTTGTTTGATGTCCATAATGACACATTGCTGTTAAAAGTTAATACTCTTTTTGGGTCAACCTTTCACCTTATGGAGAGAGGGAAAGGAACTGATAGTTATTTTTCTGTTATTTCTCACAGTTTATATTCATTGTCATAGTCGGCTGGCTGAATTTTCAAGGGTTCAATATTTGTATCTTAACAATGGCTGATCGGAACGGTAATGCTAAGTCAGCAAATGGGAAGCCTTCGGCAAGCACCAGTCCCTATACCATTAATGTGGATAACTTCAGTAAACGATTAAAAGTGTTGTATTCACATTGGAATGAGCATAATAACGACCTATGGGGTGGTTCAGATGCTCTTGCTATAGCAACACCACCGCCCTCCGAGGATCTGCGGTACCTCAAGTCCTCAGCGCTTAATATCTGGTTAGTTGGCTATGAGTTTCCGGAAACAATTATGGTTTTCATGAAGAAGCAGATACATTTCCTTTGTAGCCAGAAAAAGGCCTCGTTGCTTGATGTTGTGAAAAAATCTGCCAAAGAGGCTGTTGGGGTTGAAGTTGTGATGCATGTGAAGGCTAAAAATGACGATGGAACTGGATTGATGGATAATGTGTTTCGTGCCATTCGTACTCAGTCGAGCTCTAATGGGCACGATACCCCTTTAGTTGGATACATAGCAAGAGAGGCTCCTGAAGGGAAGCTATTGGAGACTTGGGTTGAGAAAATGAAGAATTCAGAGTTTGAGCTCTGCGATGTAACGAATGGATTCTCAGATTTGTTTTCAGTCAAGGATGAAACTGAGCTTACAAATGTGAAGAAAGCCGCGTTCTTGACTTCCTCAGTGATGAAGCAATTGGTGGTCCCAAAACTTGAAAAGGTAATTGACGAGGAAAAGAAGGTTTCACATTCTTCTTTAATGGATGAAACAGAGAAGACCATTCTGGAACCTTCGAGAATAAAGGTGAAGTTGAAAGCAGAAAATGTTGATATCTGCTACCCTCCAATTTTTCAAAGTGGAGGAGAGTTTGATCTGAAACCAAGTGCTTCGAGCAACGATGAGAACCTATACTATGACTCGACTAGCGTGATTATATGCGCAGTTGGATCACGCTACAACAGCTACTGCTCAAATATTGCTCGAACTTTTCTTATTGATGCTAATCCTGTGCAAAGCAAGGCGTACGAAGTCCTTCTTAAGGCTCAAGAAGCAGCAATCGGTGCTTTGAAATCTGGGAACAAGGTCTGTGCTGCATATCAGGCTGCCCTTGCAATAGTTGAGAGGGATGCTCCTGAGTTTGCAGCAAATTTTACAAAAACTGCAGGAACTGGAATTGGCCTTGAATTTCGCGAGTCAGGACTTAGTCTCAACACTAAGAATGAACGGATTTTGAAGCCAGGCATGGTTTTCAATGTATCGCTAGGTTTTCAGAACTTGCATTCAGAGACCAAAAATCCCAAGACACAAATATTCTCAGTGTTGCTGGCAGATACAGTCATTGTGGGTGAAAATGTCCCTGATGTAGTGACATCCAAAAGTTCTAAAGCTGTGAAGGATGTGGCGTACTCATTCAATGAGGATGACGAAGAAGAAGAAGAGCAGCCAAAGGTTAAAGCTGAGACTAAAGGAGGCGAGGCCACATTGTCTAAGGCTACCCTTAGGTCAGACAACCAGGAGATGTCAAAGGAGGAGCTAAGAAGGCAGCATCAGGCGGAACTTGCACGCCAGAAGAATGAAGAAACTGCCAGGCGCCTTGCTGGTGGTGGTCCCTCTGGGGGAGATAATCGTGGTTCTGCTAAGACAATTGGTGATTTGATTGCATATAAGAATGTCAATGATATGCCTCCGCCGAGAGAGTTGATGATTCAGGTCGACCAGAGGAATGAAGCCATCCTCTTGCCAATTTATGGAAACATGGTTCCGTTCCATGTTGCCACCGTGAAGAGTGTGACCAGCCAGCAGGACAGTAACCGGAATTGCTACATCCGTATAATTTTCAATGTACCTGGAACTCCTTTCAGTCCTCATGATTCAAACACTGTTAAGTTTCAGGGTTCAATTTATTTGAAAGAGGTTTCATTTCGCTCCAAGGATCTCAGGCATATAAGCGAAGTGGTGCAGTTGATTAAAACCCTTCGACGGCAGGTTGCTTCCAGGGAGTCAGAGAGAGCTGAAAGAGCAACCTTGGTTACTCAGGAGAAGCTGCAACTTGCAGGGCAAAAGTTAAAGCCAATAAGATTGACCGATCTATGGATCAGACCTCCCTTTGGTGGTCGTGGAAGAAAACTCACTGGGTCGGTTGAAGCTCACGCCAATGGGTTCCGATATTCTACTTCGAGGCCTGATGAACGTGTGGATGTTATGTTTTCTAACATCAAACACGCATTTTTCCAGCCTGCTGAAAAAGAAATGATCACTCTCTTGCACTTTCATCTCCATAATCATATTATGGTGGGAAACAAAAAAACCAAGGATGTGCAGTTCTATGTTGAGGTCATGGATGTGGTCCAGACGCTGGGAGGCGGGAAGAGATCTGCCTATGACCCAGATGAGATTGAGGAAGAGCAACGTGAGAGGGACCGGAAGAACAAGATAAATATGGATTTTCAGAGCTTTGTGAACCGAGCAAATGATCTGTGGGGGCAACCCCAATTCAAACCACTGGACCTTGAGTTTGATCAGCCGTTGAGAGAGCTTGGCTTCCATGGTGTACCCCACAAAGCCTCAGCCTTCATAGTCCCGACTTCAAGCTGCCTGGTTGAGCTTATAGAGACTCCCTTCGTGGTGATTACTTTAAGTGAAATTGAAATTGTTAATCTGGAAAGAGTTGGCCTCGGGCAAAAGAATTTTGACATGACTGTGGTGTTCAAGGATTTCAAGCGGGATGTGTTCCGCATTGACTCTATCCCCTCAACATCGCTAGATGGCATCAAGGAGTGGCTTGACACGACAGACCTCAAGTATTATGAGAGCAGATTGAATCTGAACTGGCGGCCTATTCTGAAAACTATCACAGATGATCCAGAGAAGTTCATAGAAGATGGCGGATGGGAGTTTTTGAACATGGAAGTCGATGATTCGGATTCTGAGAACTCGGAATCTGACCAAGGATACGAGCCTTCAGATGTGCAATCTGATTCAGTATCAGAAGATGAGGAAGATGACAGTGAGTCCTTAGTGGAATCTGAAGATGACGAAGAGGACGCTTCTGAGGAACTCTCAGAGGAGGAGGAAGGAAAAACATGGGAAGAGTTGGAGAGGGAAGCAAGCTATGCAGACAGAGAGAAAGGAGATACCTCAGATAGCGAGGAGGAGAGGAAGAGAAGGAAGATGAAGGCTTTTGGGAAGCCCCGGGGTTCTGACATAAGGCGCCCTCCTAGTAGCAGCCTTCCTAAAAGACCACCTCACAGTAGCAATCTCCCCAAAAGGCCCCCGCCTGGTGGGAGTTCCTCCAAAAGGCCTCCGCCTGGCGGCAGTCTTCCCAAAAGGCCCCTTGGTAGAAACCTTCCAAAGAGACCCAAATTTAGGTAATGGATAGCAAGTCTCATTTTCATGTTCACTCTTCAATAGACTATGCAGCAGCAGATGCAGCAGCCTCAACAACAGCAATAGATGGTAGACGTATAACTTTGTGTAAGAGGTTCGTTTATTTCAATTCGTTCAAACAAGGTTCTGATTGTATTACTGGTTTAGATTCCGATCCGTTGGATAATACTTGTTATGAGTTTTTTTTTATATTTATTAATGGTGAGAATTAGAGTTTTCAGGTTATAGATGTCGGATAAATGATTGGAAGCTATAATACATATGCTCATAGAACAAAAGAAAAAGAAAATGGAGGTCAATGCACTGCTTATAGAGCCTCTCTTTCTTCACAGGTAAGCTCTTGTGTTAGGATTTTATGCATTGAACCCTCTTTCTACCTTCTGAAAGGGCATTTTTGGTTGAAGATAATACAATTGGAAAACATTCGTGATTTTCTTTGAAATAGTCAATGAGAATGATAGTATTTTCCGAAGATTGCTTTTTATTCTCAATATGATCTTGACACAGATATGAGCTTGATTGTTGTTGCTAGCTTGGTTAAGATTTCATGAATTGATTCAGTTTTCATAGCATGTTTCTTGTAAAGTTAGATTTTAGACTAACAATTGCCAATGAAAGCTTTCATTAAAAAAAAAATCTATACGAACGCAACCTTAAAAATACTTAAAGGAACAGCTCCTAATACCAAAAACATAAGAGATCGAAACCTAATAAACTAACATGCTGATAGAGGGTTAAGCACAGCTCCAACGAAGAAGATAACTCCACTAGTCTCCTCCATTAATGTGAAAACAAAAGGTCGATCCACAATGAAATTTATAGGAGGAGGTTGATATAGAGAAAGACCAATATCATCATCAGATTCAGTAGAAGCTGCAGCTTCAGTTCCTTCCTCGTTAACTTCAATAAAAGACTTGTGACGCATTTTAAACACTTTATTCTTATCCGTAAACAACTCTTTAGGTACTCTCAACCCTAACTCCTTCTCCATGGCTTGATTAACATCAAACCCGTACGAGATTTTGAACTTCGGAATCTTCAATATATCAATAGTCTCGATTTGAAGTTCTTGAAAGTTGTACAACATTTCAGGACTAGAGCTCATGCGTTGAACCAGTTTAGGCAACCCGTCTGTCTGATCCGGGAGGAGGAAATGCATGGAGAACCTCCTAGTATCGCACTTGTCAAATTTGTACTCAAGTTTGAGAACCTTAAAGTCGTCGAACGATCTGTAATGAAAGGAGTTACCTATCTTCGTCATGAAGGGTACTTGAACAACTTGTTTGTTGAGCAGGCTGAAGCTACCATCTTTGGTAGATTTTGGATCAAATTCATTTAGCCAAAAGCCTTTGAAGTAGAGAGCATTTGCTAGGATGATTGCTGTGTAGGCTATAAGACTCTTTGGTGGGAGAATGCTCTTGATGAGCCCTCTAGTTTCAGCCTCAACCCATTTATTTACTTCTTTTATTACTTCTTCGGCCTTCACAAATAGAAAATAAATATAATTAGAATAGCAAAGTAACAACGTGTTAATATATATATAATATTATAGAGAATAAAGAATCTCAGACATGAATTATTAGTTGAAACTCTCAACCACTTATAAATCCAGACCAATGAGTTGATGACATATTGACATTTCATCAATTAACACTTCATCGCTCTCATTGTCGGTCGAGACTCAGCCATGGATGCGATTAAACAAAAATGATAAAATATATAGTGTAGAATAATACCTCATCGACTATGTCAACAAGCTTGAAACGAGCATTGTAGACAGTTTTGGCCTTTTCAATGATCAGTCCAAAGAGATAATGAAAAGTAGCTTGCAAAGAAAGGTTCTTGTCAATCCAAACACCATTAGCAAAAGAGAGCACGGGACCTTCTTGGCCGCACGGCCGTGCGGCTTCTATTAGCAGCTGAGAATTGGCATCAACATCAGCTAAAGTTTCAGCTCCCAAGAAGTGAAGCCACTTGCTCAGCTCATTAGGGTCTCTGTAACGAGAAGCCTTGAGGTTCATCATTGCAGAGATGGACATTGGTGAGATCGCAATGTTTTCGTCGCCGCCATTGTTGACTTCATTGAGAATTGCTTGAGCCGCTATTTTCACATACAGATCCATCTTTCTTTTTGGTGGATTGTTGATTCTAGGGTTTTGTGGTTTTTTTTTTGTGTTTCAATATAAACCATTTTTAAATTTATATATAGGCAATATGTATGTGACCTAACCCTAATAAAAATAGGGACGGATCACTTGAAGAGCTTTGGTATCCATTAAAATAATGGTATTTATCTATATTAGTTTATCAAATTTAATTAAATTTTTGCACCCACATGATTTTTATTTTTTGTCCTACGGAAAAATTATTCTTGTAGTTTCCTCCGCAAAACAAAAATTCTGGATCCTTCCCCGATTAACATGTAATTGTGGATAACACCAGTGCCTTGGGTCTGATAGTTCATATTATGTCTATTGTTTCCGAATTTATTTCTGTTTCATTTAGTTGGGACGTTAGTCGGTCTGCGAATCAGGTGGCTCGTGCGCTAGCTAGGTCGTCTATTTTTGTGTCAGGTTCTGAGGGCTGGTTGGGTCTACAACCTTCCATTGATGTTTCGAATTTGTTAGTTACGGAGATGGTTTATTAATAAAGCTCTCATATTCCGTTAAAAAAACATGTTATTGTGGAAGTTTGATTGTTTGACCAATAAAGAATTTGTTTCCTATTCCTCGTAAGTAACTAATTAAAAAAGTGATGATCATGCAATGTTTAAAAAAAAATGTAGATGAAAAAAAAAAAAAAATGTGATCATGCATGAAAATCTCATTTGCAAATCTTGATTCGCATTTTTTAACCTACAAATATTTCAATCCCTACCTTCCTATGTTGCGCAATTTATGAGATCAAAAACTAAACATTGGCTCACCGTTAAAAAAATGTTTGGTTTCCTTGAGTTCTTAAATTTGAGTTGTTTATAAAATATATAAATTTTATTATTAGAAAATTTATATTTTCATCTTTTGAGTTATTAGTCAATTCTACGCTGAAGAAGTTAACTTTCATTAACGGAGGAGGAACTGTGATTTTAAAAACAAAATTTGGGTACTAGTTTGAGTGAAAAAAAAGTAATTTAAGTACCATTTGAATTCTAGACCAAACTTGGCATGCAAAACAAGACATTAATCAATCCCAAAACATATCACACCGAGATTAATCTACGTTCGAATCGGGAAATCAATATCACCACAAAGTTCTATATCACAAAAGAGTGATTTATTAAAATCATAAATTTGATTATCTAGTTTATGCTACTTTTTTCATACCCAAGAACCAAAAATTAGTAAAGCAAATGAAACCTAATGAATTAGAGGGTTAATCACAGCCCCAATGAAGAAGACAACTCTACTAGTCTCCTCCATTAACACAAACACAAATGGATGATCCCCTATGAAATTTATGGGTTGTGCACGAGATGCACCTGCTGGCATCATCCGGGCACGTGTTACAGCTGCGGCTTCAGTTCCTTCCTCGTTAACTTCAATCATAGACTTGTGCCCAATACTAACCTTAAATATTCCATCAACATCCACCAAATTTGCCATCTCCTCTTCACTCACCATCTTTATAGGTAAGCTCAACCCTAGTTCCTTCTCCATGACATCCTTGACATCTAACTCGTACGAGAACTTAAACTTCGGAATTTTTATGTTGGCAGTCGCATTTCCAAGATCTAGGTCGTCGTAAAGTATTTCAGGATTGGAACTCACGTGTTGGAGCAGACTAGGTAAGCCGTTTGCCTCGTGCGGGAGGAAGAAATGAATGGAAAACCTCCGGTTGTAGGGATCATACTCGTCGTTTTTATATGGCAGCCTGAGGACCTGAAAGTCGTCGAATGATTCGTATTCGCAACGGTGTCTTCTTTTGGTCATGAAGGGTACTTGAACAACTTGATTGTTGTGGAGGAAGAATTTATCATCTTGGGTCAATCTTGAATCAAATTGTTTTTCCCAAAATCCTTTGAAGTAGAGTGCATTGGCTATGAGAAGTTGTTTTGGGTTAATGCTCTCTTTTGATACAATACTCTTGATAAGTCCTCTAGTTGCATCTTCAGCCCATTTATTTATTTCCTGTATTGCCTCATCTGGCTACACAAATAGATAAATTACATATAATTAGAATAGTAAATTAACCAATAAATTAGCTAATTAGGTACTAATATTATGTACATGGACATGGACTTGGAGACAAATTTTAGTTGTCACATTCTTGTCACAATCGTTATTGACATGTATAATATTCACTACAAGAAATTCTACTTTACGAGGCTAAAAGACGATCACTGAAAATTCTGTTGCCTATAAATAATATTTGGTACAAATTATCATAGGAGACGGTAAAAAGTCATCTCCTATATATATATGTTGTATACTAAAGTGACTGGTTAAAACCCTAATCTATCATAATCTGTCTCCTATAATCTCACATAAGAGACTGTCCAATGGGCTGTCTTCCATATTTTGACATCGGAGACGGCTTCTGTTTGGTCGTCTCTTAAAGCCTATTTTTTTGCCGTGATTGTGACATAAACTTTGCTACTAGATAGCGACAAACACAATTTGTAACAACAAAAAAATATGTCTAAATTGTGTCGCAAAAATTACATTCTTTTCGTGTGTGCCCAACAAAGTTTTAGTGATCAAATCAAAATTGAGATTGAAGTTTCAAAGTATTGTATAGTGCAGTACCTGTCCCTCTAAGTCTAGAGACTTGACAGGAGTATTGTAGACAGTTTCGGCTTTGTGAACAATTGGCTCCAATTCTTGATACAGAAGAGGCTGCAAAGGAAGCTTCTTGTCCATCCAAACTCCATTGACAAAAGAGACCATAGGACCATGATTTCTGCTCGGTTTCGCGGCTCGAATCAGCTTCTGAGACTTGGCATCAATCTCAGCTACACTTTTGGCACCCAAGAGGCCAAGCCACTTGCTCAGCTCAGGGCCTTGGGAACAAGAAGCCAACAGGTTCATTGTTGCAGAGATGGACATTGGTGAACAAACTATGTTCCTCCTGGGTCCATTGTTGACTTCATTGAGAAGTGCTTGAATGGCTATCTTGACACCCAAAACCATGATTGTTTTTTTGTGTTCTGTAGAAACTAGAATCTTGTGTAATTCTAGGGTTTCAAGGTTCTTATATAGGCAATAATGCAATATGACCGAACCCTAAAGGAACCCTAATAAAAATAGGAAACCTAATAATTGGTGATGTAATATGAGGTCAAAGAATAAGAATGTTTGTGGCATGTCACATAATTAACTATTATAAAGTTTGGACGATTGTATATGAAGTCGATGGGGACCCTTAATTCCAACTTCAACAGGATGGGAATCGAGATTTATTTTGGGGAATGGTGAGAGAATTTTATCCGCTCTCCAAATGGGGACAGTGATGGGAAGACCATTTCCCGCCATCTTCGATTTTTTCCGTTCTCAAATTTATACATATATTTAGTATAGTATCAGGAATCTCAGCCAAGAGACAAAGAAAACGGATCCAGGCGGGGCGTGAGGCGGGTATGAGTGTAAATAGCTGACATGGCATCACCTAATTGGCCTTGATCTATTGGCTGAGAGTTTTTTTTTTCTCTATTTAGTATTATATTATCGCAATTCTAATATGAGTAAAATGAATTTAATCTTGGATCCTTGTTTTTAATGAGGTGGCGCATTCTCATTGGTGGCTTAACCTGAGCCAAATAGTGTTTGGCTTAGAATTCTCATCGTAATATTATATTATATGTTTAGAATTTGTAAAAATTATTTGATTCAATACTGCTTTTACTTGATAATTTCTGTTAATTTTGAATAATTATTTATTTATTACCTTACGAATGCAAAATCCGCCCCCTCCATCGTTGACATTCATTGAGAAGTGCTTGAGTGGCTATTTTTACACCCAATTGGTGTTATGTAGATTCTAGGGTTTAGTGGTTTTAGTGTTTTAATATATTGGACAAGTAGTATATATAACAAAGTGTATATATGACCTAACCCTAATAAGAATTGGAAATTTTATTAACTCTTGTGTGAGTTTTATTGTTTCTAAGATATTTTTCTAAGGATACCCACAATTTCTAGTTTCTAATAGAGGTAGAGATTGGAGACTTGGAGTCCACGACAAGACACGTACAAACGGTTATATTTGGAGTAATGTTACATGTTTTAAATTTTAAGTAGTTGAGACTATTATAGTTTAACAATTAAATTCGTAGTCACGAAACGTCTGTCTGGATCTTGATATTTTATTTCCGGACTAAAACACCTTGGACTCTTTAGAAATAATAAAATAAATAAAATTAAGAAAGGGCCAAAATTAAATGCTCTTCATTATGTAGCTGGTATGGTTTGGGATCTATTAGGAAACGTAAGGTGAAGCTTAACATGACAAGTTGCAACCATGTTGTGTACATCACTATCCGGCCGCGCAAACACTGCGACTCCGCGAGCAAACGCAAACGAGCCCGTGCCACCCACCACGGTCAGCTCCTCCTCGTCGCCAAAACCTACTCGTTTGGCCTCAACGCTGAGACTACCCGAGTACTCCGAAGTCTCAAACGTCAAATAAATCACATTAAAAGCCGAGCGTGAAAACTGTTCCATAGGAATTATGAAGCCCTGTGCTCTTCCCACGACACGGGAAGTGTTCCTTGGGCCCTCGGTGAGGGTGCGGTGGAAGATGAAAGCTCTGGCGTCTGGTGGAGCCACTTGCTGCGCGTTGGAGCTCCCGACGTGCGGTTGCTGGATGTACAGCGACAGGGCTAGCCAAGGCTTTTTGGTGTCGCCACCTTTGCTCTTGGACGTGTTTCTATGGGATATGGGCGATAGCACGGCCAAGAGGACGACCGCGAGTGTAGCTAAGGACACGGCCGTGCAGAATATGATCTTGGGCAACATGATGATATTGTAGACGCACACTTGGTGGCTTGGTTTTATGGGTCTAAAGTAAAGAAATTAATACTATTGCTTCCTTTGAAGTTTAGGCCACCTAAACCACCCTTTGTACGTGCAATATAAAAATGGGTGCTTATGGATCAGATATAACCATACTACCACCTAACCCACCCTTGCATCCATCCCAATTTATTACAATTACATGCAACTTAAATACGTGGACTCCAAACCCGACTTTTGTTTGATCTGAATCTGATCTGGCCAACTTTGGGGCCAATTTTAAGTTAGATAAAAAAAAATTCACACGATTCAGCACATTTTGTACCTAAATTTAAAATCTAATCCAAAACTCGATCAACCCCGAAGTACTTCGTGTTGGTTTCAGGTTAGACTTCACCAAGCCGAAACCGATCTGGAATCCGATTTGCCAACTCAAGATATAATGACATAACTTTTTAAAATATGAATTTCTTGGTAAGTAAAGTAACTGTTTATGTATGATTTATTTTAAATGCCAAACAAAGATGCAACAAGCAAGCACCTACATGAACATCCTTGTGAAAATAGAGGCTAATCGTAGGTAACTTTCAGTCAACAATAAAAAATAAAAATAAAAAACAACTAAATTGCCTCAGGGAAATATCAACATTTCAAATTATATTTAACATCCCAAAAGCACATCAGATCAAATTACAGAGAACCCAAACACAGAGCAACTTTGGCAGATTCAAAACATGTGAGAATATTTTACAAGCAAAATTTGTCTACCAGGCATGAGAGTCATCATAACTGAGGAAGCAACCTTGTAAATACTTTGAATATGACTATGTTGCGAGCTATAATAAGTAACACTACAAACTATAGGTGCAGCTAATATGCTTCATCTTCAACTAACAAAAACCATTAAAGCTAAGGAAACAAGTACATCTACCTCAACTTGGAACGCTTCGGGAATCTGCTACTTGGAGGTGCTCGACTCTTTCCCGACGCCTTCATCTTCCTTCTCTTTCTCTCCTCCTCGCTGTCCGAATCATCCCCCTTTTCCCGGTCAGCGTTACTCGCTTCCCTTTCCAGCTCC
>JAYMSZ010001851.1:0-13256 GCA_036897665.1 Pelargonium citronellum
ATTGGGGGGAGGGTTTACCCAGTGCCCCTGATTTGGGTTATATTCAAGTACTCGATATGAAAGAGTATAGGTTTTTGAGTTTGATGGTTTGGGACTTGGGAGTTTGGTATTATTTTGTTTTTGTCTTTGCTTTATGTTTCTTTAGTAATTTGGTGCTTAGTTTGAATTCAGTGAAGATTAGTATAGGTTGCACTTTATCTCTCTTTATTTGGTTTTCTTTCTATTAATAAAACATGAGTTTTCCTTCCAAAAAAAATATATGTAGTGTCATTTTTTTAGGCAAAAAGAAAAGCTTCATTAATCTGAATCAAAACTTAGTGCTTGAGCTACAACGGGAGGGCAATTCGGGGTCATCCAATCACATCGATCATACACAAAATTAGAAGACCTAGCTAAAACATAAGCAACTACATTCGTTGAACGATTAACGTGAGAGAAAGAAACAACCTCGAAATCTAAAACCAAGCGGTTACAATCGCTAATAATCAACCTGTAATATGTAGTGTCAATTAGCTTGTGTTGTTATTTTATAAAACAATTATGAATAAATTAGTTTTTTTTAAGGATAAATTAGTTTTTTTTTTGTTTTAAAAAAAAAAAGTTATAGTATTGTGTGATTTAATGGTATTAATAAAATTATTTTTTTAAAAAAAAAAGGTTGGTAATTCATAAAATAAATTAAAAATAATGTTCCAACTTCCCTTTAAAAAAAATAATGTTCCAACTTCCAATGAAATCTATAATTTAAATTATTAGTAACACATTGTAAATACTTAGTTTGAGATATATTAGAATATTTCCCATACATAGGGTATATAAATACCAAATTTTTGTCATTTTCTATCACCCCATTACTATCCATCCTTGTCAATTTTCAGCAAAGAAAAAATATGGATAAGAAGAAGATAAGAAGATACACACAAAACTTACAACCCCTCCTCCAAGACAGATAATGTGGCTGCTATTAAACTTGTTTTTGGAAATGGATCTATATATATTGAAAATTCATCAAAAATGGAAAAACAAAGTAAGGAAAAAGCATTGAATCCACAAGTACACATTACAAACAATATAAGTTGGAGATTGTGATGCAACACATGACACATGACACGATATATTTATCATTGTGTTGTATTTATGTTTCGCTTGTAAAATAGGCACGACTATGCTTATCTAATCACTCTTTTTTTTTTATCTCTCATATCTACTTTGTTGTTATTTCATCTCATTTATATAACTCACAACTTCATATTTGTCGTCCAATACAGTGTGATTATGGAAATGGAGCAAAATTTTAGAGAAATAGCAGCATCATTTGCATTTCACGTCATCTCTCATTTAGAAAAAGTCGACGCGAGCACGATACGACAAACCAACAATATTATTATCATATGTGTCGTGTTAGTGTTTGATATTTGAACACAACTATCAAACACGTCGTGTATGTGTCTATCTATACATCACATATTTAGTCTATGACATGACACGAGCACATACACAACACGAGTATCATAAACAACGAACAAAAACATATTTTTACAAAATTCGATCATGAGTAGATTCAAATTTAACATGTTCTGTTCGTAGTTCGTGCAACACACATTCAACCTTTACCACGTCATGCAATTCCATTTGAAGTACTGTCCATAACCTTAAAATATGCAATAAGTTCTACAACTCAGCAGAAATTAATGACAACTATGGAAAGTGGAAAGAACAACATGCTCCTCTGGCCTTATGTAAATTCTGTTTTTTTTTTTTTTGCTAGAAACCATGAACAAACAAGGAATGATATAAATTTACCTAAATACCGAATCTCACAACACATGAAAACAATCATCAACCTCCTTGAAGAGCAAATCAACACGAGATTGCACACAGAAGCAGAATTTTGAAAAATATTATTCAAATTCCAAACATCCAAGTCATTATAGCAAAATGATAGCAGGTGATTTGACGAAATTAAGGAACAACGCAACACAATTTGTTATTATCTTCTTCGATTCAATTATATTCGATTCATGAAGCTTAGATCAGAAAGGGTATAGAAAAAAATGGAGATGCAGAGGCAAATCGAGATGAAGAAGATATGGATCATTGACATATTGTCGGTGCGATTTGACGATGAATCCAACAAAAGATCCACAGGGAAGTGAAGCGCAAGTGAGAGAATATCCACGAGTAGCTGTAGTGTTTATTTGATTTTTCCAAAAATGTTTTATTTGTTCTAGGTTCTTCATATTCCATTATTATTATTATTACCAAAATATAATCCTACCCTCCAATTTCATTGAAAAATTTTCCCAAAATAATAGTACTTTTTTTTTTTGATAAATAAAGACATACTCTATACTATTTGTTATGAGACTTTTTTTCTGAATAATAATATTTGACGTAGAATTAGAAGACCTATCAAATGTATAAGTCGCTCTATGCACACACTTACGATTAAAATTGAATTTCAAATATGTCAACCCACCTAAACAAAGAGTCTATATAAAAAAAATAAGAAAATTAAAGACATTTGAAACCTCTTCTTCGACCTGAATCGTTTGAGCCACTTGCAATATGTCAACGCCTCTATCGTGCTCGTCGTACTTATTTGAGATTATTTGCAAAATCGTAAAGAGAAAAATCAAAACCTAAAAATAATATCTTAAACATTTGTCACAATATTATTTGGAGGCTTCGGACTTTGGGGATGGAGTCGAAAGCTTAATCATAATCCTTGGACACTCGAGTGTTAGTCTAAAAATCGGCCTCGCACACGAGAGTAAGAATTTACTATGGGGGGACTCCAAAGCTTACCCAGTTAAGGATAACTCCTGAGTGAATTATATTGAGAGAAAGTCTTTTATGCAAATTTGTAATTGCCAAGGAATGAATTTTTATACTTAAAGGTCAATCTTGCCACGTGTCATATTGGAAGAGCGACGTCTTAGATGCGCCGGCCACAATGAGACAACTTTAGAGCTCCCGAATGCCTTTCAATCATTGCATGGATGGGCAAATCCCCTAATAGCTTTTTCCGGTTTGGGACATATCTTAATATCCGAACATACTGAGATGTTGTGGTGGTGGCCCAACGAGATGAGAATTTCGGAGTTGAATCGAATATATCGGAAAACTTTATGGCGACTCATAAAGGCAATTTTAGAATTCATTATGTTAGTTAAGTGTTGTGGCCTTCATCAGAACCTCTGATGTGACCTGACTAGTAATGAAACGACTCTATCCAACAACTTTGGCCTATCGTGGTAGAGTGTTGTCCAACTTGATATCGTTGCGATGAAGGTGGGAGGATGGTGCTTTGTGTTAGTGCGGCAAGCTTTGTAACTACAGAGTAAGCTTTTGGCGTGTAGAAACCTGTTTGCGATCCGAAACACATAAACCAAACTATTTTGCTATTATTTTAGTATTTTCAACCCGAATTATCACATTTAAGAATGAACCAAAATATATTTTGTTTCATTTTAAACGTTTATTTGCTTTTATCATGCCATTTCCACGTTTTTTATATAATTAATTTCCCTATAAATCTCATATGTTTCATTACAAAATTAAATAATAGTGATTTTGGAAACATATTTTGGGACACTTACTCTAAATTCAAGCATTTAACACTATTTGAGCCCAAAAATAATTCTGACTTTACTTTCGATTCCATCTTCTTGCATCATATTATATCTTCTTTGGGCTGATTCGTGCGCGCTAATTCACACGTGCGTGATTTTGGGGCTGTGACCGAACGATCTTGTCTTCGTCTCCTCGTTCCTGCTCTCAATCTCCGATCGTCGTCGTCGATTCCCAGCAATCACTGTTCGCTTCTGTGTACCAATTCGAAGCTTCGATCCTTGCTGCTTTCAATTTCACTATTTTCTCTCTCTCGCGCCACTTTTTTCTTCAGGTTTGACGCGACTTTTGCCTCCTAGGGTTTCTATTTTCATTGCTTTTGATTCGATTCAATTGAGCATCTAGAGCTACTCAAATCTTATTTGTGGATGTTTATGATCCATTTTGTGTTCGATTTCATTTTCTGACTGAGGATTGAATTTTGGGGTCGGGGTCAAAATTTGTAATTTGTGTGTTCATTGACTTGTTTCAATGAATGCGTAATTTCCTCAAATTGTTTCTTACACCAAGTTGTTTCTTTGTTTCTAATTTTAGTTGTTACCTCTGAGAGTTGTTCTGTGACTATCGGTAGCTTAATCATGAGTGATGGTGGAATTTTCAAAATGGTGCTTGGAAGTTAGAAGATTCAGCTTTGAGAATGAATGTCCATAGTCAGACGCATATGTCGGGTCAAGTACCGAATCAGATGCAGCAGCCGCAGCAGCAGAATGGAAATGCCATACCTTCCCAGATGCAAAATTTAGGCAATGCTGCTGCTCACCGAGCCACATTCAGTATGGATCACGAGCTTCATAGAGCACGAGGCTTTATGCAGGAAAAGATGTAAGATGTGTTGACTTGCATACAAACTATAATCGATAATTAAGTTTGTTTGGCGATAACTCTTTAGTATTTCAAATTTACTTGTAAAGCTATCTCAATGACATGGAATATATCACTAATGAGTTTATACGTGAAAATATAGCTTCTCAAGCCTTTTCCTTATACGAACAAAGATTTTACGACCCTTTTAATTAGAATACACTACTTATGGGGGAATTGATACGAACAAAGATTTTACGAGCCTTAGTTAATTAGAATATACTATTTATGGGGGATTTGCTAGTTGGCTTTATGGGTTATCTCTTACCCAGTGTTTTAATGCGTGGAAGTGTTATTATATTTGTTTCTGATTTATGCATAATATGGCATTCAATTTTTATAATTAGATGTCATATGCTCCGAATTTTTCGTGTTTTGTACTCTTCGACGATTATATCAGAAACTTTCCCGATTTTGCTAGAAAGTACTTTATATTTCTCTATGTCTTTTGTCGTTATTCTCTTAAATTTCATGTGCACCCTCTTTCTTTTCCTTTCCTTATCAGCTATTGTTTCATTCTATACATTCTCTCTATATTCTTTATATTCAATATCAGTTCATGAAAATATTTATTAGAATTGTCTAGGCATCTGCTTTTTGTCATGTATGACTTGTCTATTATTATGGAATACTAAAAAGGGTTTTTGTCGTCTTCTATTTAGCCTTGCAATTTTACTGAAGCGGCAGCAGCAGCCAATCAATGAAGGACAAAGGAGTAAGTTGACAGATATCGTAAAACGATTGGAGGAGGGTCTTTTCAGAAATGCTCATAATAAGGTAGTGAATGCTCTGTTATTACTCTTAAACTAGTTTATAGGCTGACATCCATTTTTTGTAAAATATAAATTGTCAAGTTACTCAAGTATGTGAAAGTAAAAGCATGTTGCTGTTAGTTCCTTGTTATCACTGTCCTTTTTTATATGTTATATAATTGCAGCAGTTAAAATGCAGATTTCTTAAAGACTGATTTTGAGAATATCTTATAGAAAAACTGTTTGATTATTTATGTTACATTTATACTTCCTGCTGTAGGAAGAGTACTTGAACATGGATACCTTGGAGAGTCGATTGCAGAATCTGTTGAGGCGTCCGGGTCCACCTGTAAATGCCCGGAACCAACAATATCAGCAGCTTGTAAATTCATCCACTTCTGCTGGTACAATGATACCTACACCTGGAATGTCCCATGGTGGGAATTCAAACTTGATGGTTACATCTTCAGTTGACACTTCAGTTAATAGCATATCATCTGCAAATGTCAACACAGGGAGCCTGTTGCAAACTGGCAATGGCCCTTCTATTGGCGCACAAGGTGGTAGCTTCAATACATCTGATGGTAATCTCGAGTCTTATAATCATTGTATTAATTTTGTCACTATGTTTTCTCATACAAGTGTAACACAATCGAGCTATTGCAGCATCTCTGTCAAATGGCTATCAGCAATCACCTGGCAATTTTTCTATTGGGTCTGGTGGCAACATGTCATCAATGGGCGTGCAGAGAACGACGAGCCAAATGATTCCCACTCCTGGATTTAATAGTAATAATAGTCAATCATACATGAATATGGAGTCATCTAATAATGGAGGGTTTTCTACTGGTGAATCTACAATGGTGTCACAGCCAATGCAGCAAAAGCAGCATGTTGGTGGTCTGACCAGCCGTATCCTGCACAACCTTGGCAGTCAAATGGGTAGTGGAATTAGGTCTACGTTGCAGCAGAAATCTTATGGGTTCTCAAATGGGGCTCTAAATGGTGGATTAGGGATGATTGCTAACAATTTACAACTTCCCAATGTACCGGGTTCCTCCGAGAGCTATCTTTCTTCCACACCCTATGCTAATTCACCCAAACCTTCACAACAGCATTTTGATCAGCATCAGAGACCACTTCTGCAGGGTAATCTCTTCTCTCTTTTCTCCAGATGATACTTCATTATTTTGCATGTATTAGCATTCTCACAGAAGAAAGTTATTTTTCAGGGGATGGATATGGCATGAGCAATGTCGATTCTTCTGGATCTGGAAACTTTTACGGAAATGTAACACCTATTGCATCAATGGTGAATACTCAGAATCTAAATTCAGTAAGCCTGCAGTCTAAGACTAACCCCCATATGATACCCAATCAGTCAAATTTGCACAGTACACAGCAGGCTGCTCCTATGAAGCCTCAAACGATTGATCAATCAGAAAAGTTGAATTTCCAATCTCCACTGTCTTCAAGAGAAAATATCATGCAATCTCATCAACAGCATTTTCCACAGCAGCAGTTTGTTCATCAGCAACGCCAACAGAAGCAGCAAAGTCATCAGCCTCAGCTTTTGTCAAAAAATGATGGTTTTGGTCAGACTCAGCTGACATCTGATCTAGCCAGCCATGTAAAGCCTGAGCCTGTAGAGCATCCTAATGGAGTTCTCTGTTCACAAGTTCCTGAGATCCAGAGTCAGTTCCAGCAGAACCCAGCTGATTCCAGAGTTGCTCAATCACTCACTCTTCCTTCTGGCCAGCATGAAATTTACTCGTCAATATCTCAGAATTCTCAACAGATGCAACATTTGTTGCATCCACACCAATTGGTTGCAGAGTCTCAAAATGACTTTGGCTGCCTTGCGGTTGGAGCACAATCAGAACCAGTCTTGCAGAGTCAATGGTTCTCTCAATCACAAGACAGGGCATCCATTCAAGGAAATATGTCATGTGAGCCTGTCCGAGAGGATTTCCATCAGCGAATATCTGGGCAAGATGATGCTCAATGTAATAATTTATCCTCTGAAGGAAAAATTATTGGTCAAACTGTAGCCTCAAGAAGTGTCGCTGCTGAACCTCCTAATTTAAGTGGCATTACTTGTAAATCCGGGAACACAAATCGTCAAAGGCAATTTAGAAATCAACAAAGATGGATTCTGTTCTTGCGGCATGCACGCCGATGTGCAGCTCCTGAGGGAAAATGCCAAGATGTTAATTGTGTAACTGTACAGAAATTGTTGAGACATATGGATAGATGCAATTTGTCTCAATGCTCATATCCTCGTTGCCGTCATACAAGAGTACTGCTTCATCACCACAAGCATTGCAGGGACCCGGGTTGCCCTGTTTGTGTTCCTGTCAGAAATTATTTTCTGAAGGCTTGTACCCGTCCTGATATAGCTGTTTTGCCAAGTTCAGTTACCATATCGTGTAAATCCTATGATACTCGAGACTCTGCAGGTAGATTGATTTCAAACACTCCAATAGCCACTAAAACATTGGAGGATTTACAGCCTTCACCAAAACGAATGAAGTCAGAGCAGCATTCCCAGTCTGTCATCCCTGAGAGTGAAAGTTCTGCAGTGTCGGTTTCTGCTCATAGTGAACCATATGCTCCACATGATTTACAGCACCAAGATTTTCAACAGAATGAGATTGTGCAGCCTATCAAATCTGAAGTTGCAGAAATGAAGATGGAAAATCCTGCAAGTTCTGGACTAGGAAGTCCTAGTGGCAGTGACATGAAGAAGGGTATTGTGGCTGATCACAGCAACCAAAGGTCTAATGGTGAACCTATCATATATGACGAGGTTACTGGCTTTGCTAAGCAAGAAATTGTAAAAGTTGAGAAAGAGATTGATCTGGCCAAGCAAGAAAATGTATCACAGCCTGCTGAACCAACAGTTGGAACCAAGTCTGGAAAGCCAAAAATAAAAGGCGTGTCACTTACTGAACTCTTCACACCAGAGCAAGTTAGAGAGCATATTTGTGGTCTCAGGCAGTGGGTTGGTCAGGTAAGGTTCTTATGTTGCAATTCCTTTAGACCATCAGTTTTCAATAGTTCGAACTTAAACATTGAAAAGGATGCATGAAAGAAAATAGGTCTTCCTATATTTTCAGCTAGCTCTCATTAAAATTCTTGATTCCTAGATGCCTTAAAGTTGTTATTGCTTGTCGTAATACGATTATTTGCAGGCATAAATTGAATTTCATCTCACAGGTTGGGAATATTATCAGTTTTGTTATTATGTCCATGTTAAATGATGATGCCTTGTTTTATTCCTTATGCAGAGTAAAGCAAAAGTAGAGAAGAATCAAGCAATGGAGCATGCAATGAGTGAGAATTCTTGCCAGTTGTGTGCAGTTGAGAAGCTTACTTTTGAACCCCCGCCTATCTATTGCACACCATGTGGTGCTCGCATTAAGCGAAATGCAATGTATTATACTATGGGAGCTGGTGATACTCGACACTATTTC
Organism: Pelargonium citronellum; assembly: GCA_036897665.1. Lineage (NCBI taxonomy): Eukaryota > Viridiplantae > Streptophyta > Magnoliopsida > Geraniales > Geraniaceae > Pelargonium > Pelargonium citronellum. The sequence continues at coordinate 8,723 of JAYMSZ010001851.1, forward strand.
TGCATTCCATGCTATAATGAAGCACGTGGAGACACCATTCTTGTTGATGGGAATGCTATTCAGAAGGCACGGCTTGAAAAGAAGAAAAACGACGAGGAGACTGAAGAATGGGTATGTTCTGTGTATATGTCAATCTGCGTTAGTATTAAGGCCATTGGAAATTGCTCATATCTAAGTAACTCTTAATGCTTTTTTTTGTAGTGGGTTCAATGTGACAAGTGTGAAGCTTGGCAACATCAAATTTGTGCCTTGTTTAATGGTCGAAGAAATGATGGTGGGCAAGCTGAGTATACCTGCCCTAATTGCTATATTGAAGAGGTTGAAAGAGGGGAGCGTATGCCCTTACCACAGAGTGCTGTTCTTGGGGCCAAAGATCTGCCAAGAACAATCCTTAGTGACCACATAGAACAGCGGTTATTTAGAAGACTAAAGCAGGAAAAACAAGAGAGGGCGAGAGTTCAGAGAAAAAATATTGATGAGGTACTGTTGTATGCTGTTAATCTTTTATCTTTGTATAACCAAGAATATAGCTCATCTGCTGTGGGTCTATTGCTAACATATCCTTTAAATGACCATGATTGTTATCTGTAGCTAGTCATTTGTACCGCTAATACTCTCTGCATATTGTGTGTTGTGAGCTAATTACTCTTTTGATCCTGGTATGTAGCAATATTGCTTTTTTGGTCATGTGTTTTGAAATTTTATTATAGTCCCTGTAGTTTGTAAGTATTCCAATGCTGTTAATTTGATGGTAATTATCGAATCGTGTGAGTTGCATGTGACTGTAATGGTATTTTAGTTCCATTGGACATTGATCTGTCTTCCAAAATTGCAGATTGCGATTCAAATCAAGTGAGTTTTTCTTACCTAAAAATCTTTATTGACAGATACCTGGGGCGGAATCACTTGTTATCAGAGTTGTTTCATCAGTTGACAAAAAGTTGGAAGTGAAGCAACGGTTCCTTGAAATCTTCCAAGATGAGAACTACCCAACAGAGTTTCCATATAAATCTAAGGTATGCTGGCAATTAAATGCTTACTATTCTATTAATAAGTAATAACATCAATGAATACTTTAATACTGTTTACTATTGTAATATTATGTAATGGCTCAAAATTTTTACCTGATAATTGTTCTTCCAGGTGGTCTTGTTGTTTCAGAAGATTGAAGGTGTAGAGGTATGCTTATTTGGTATGTATGTTCAAGAATTTGGCGCAGAATGTCAATTTCCAAATCAGCGTCGTGTTTATCTTTCCTACCTGGATTCTGTAAAATATTTCCGGCCCGAGATCAAAGCAGTGACTGGGGAGGCTCTACGTACATTTGTTTACCATGAAATTTTGGTAAGTTGGGCTGCTTATTATTCAGAATTTCATACCAAAATGAATACATGATTCTTTTTTTTTGGATTCATTGGGATGTTAACCCTCCTGCCTGTTAACTTTCCAGATTGGTTATCTTGAATATTGCAAGAAACGGGGTTTTACAAGCTGCTATATATGGGCTTGCCCTCCGCTAAAGGGTGAAGATTATATTTTATATTGCCATCCAGAAATTCAGAAAACACCGAAATCTGATAAACTTAGGGAATGGTGAGCTTAATACTCGCAGAATATATTCTTCGGGTCATTTTATAAATATATTGTTTGCCTTTCTTATTTATAACATTTCTCTTTGGTATGATATCGTCTTATTTCAGGTATCTATCAATGTTAAGAAAAGCTGCCAAGGAAAATATTGTAGTTGATCTCACTAATTTATATGACCATTTCTTTGTATCCCATGGTGAATGTAAGGCTAAGGTAACTGCAGCTAGGCTGCCTTATTTTGATGGTGACTACTGGCCTGGTGCTGCCGAGGACCTAATATATCAGATTCAGCAAGATGAAGATGGCAGAAAAAACAACAAAAAAGGGACAATTAAAAAAACCATTACAAAAAGGGCTCTAAAAGCATCTGGTCAGTCTGATCTTTCTGGTAACGCTTCAAAGGATCTGCTATTAATGCATAAAGTAATTCTTATATCCCAATCTATTTTTACTTTCTAGTTTTTGCCCTATTAATGTATCCTCTCTATGAGTATGCATTTCTTTGCGTCAATATGTTGACTTCTGCAAGCCTGCGGGCATTTGAAAAAGTAAAAAGAAATTCTGACAGTTTTTTTTTCCTCTCCAGCTTGGTGAAACCATATCCCCAATGAAGGAAGATTTTATTATGGTTCATTTGCAGCATTCATGTAGTCACTGTTGTATTCTTATGGTATCTGGCAATCGTTGGGTTTGCAACCAGTGCAAAAATTTCCAGCTTTGTGATAAGTAAGAGTTCATAACATACAAAGATATATACTGTAAATTCGTCGTTGGTTTCTTGAAGAAAACACAAAAAAAAAAAAAAATGTGAACTTACCAGTTTCTGGTTTTTGTTAATTCGCTCTGGTTGGTTTCTGATGTTTGCGCATGTTACCTACAGATGCTATGAAGCTGAACAAAAACTTGAGGATAGAGAGAGACATCCTGTCCATCATAGAGAAATACATGGGCTTTATGCAGTAAGTTTGTGCAATTAAAACTACAGGGTTATGAGATTCATTCAATTGTCATTTCCGTTAACACTTTCACAATATACTCACTGATAATTATATGTCTAATATCTGTAGGTTGAAATTACTGGTGTACCTACTGATACCAAGGATCAAGATGAGATTCTTGAGAGTGAATTTTTTGACACAAGACAGGCATTTTTGAGTCTTTGTCAAGGAAACCATTATCAGTATGATACACTACGACGGGCTAAGCATTCCTCAATGATGGTTCTTTACCATCTTCACAATCCAACTGCCCCTGCATTTGTGACAACATGCAATATTTGCCATCTTGATATTGAAGCTGGTCAAGGCTGGCGCTGTGAAGTGTGCCCTGAGTATGATGTATGCAATGCTTGTTATCAGAAGGATGGAGGTATTGACCATCCTCATAAGTTGACAAATCACCCATCCATGGCTGATCGTGATGCACAAAATAAAGAAGCTAGGCAACTTCGAGTTGTGCAGGTACTGTTTGTTGGTTGCAGTTGGATTTAAACATTTTGGACTTGTTCATATCTGTCATAATTAGTATGTGAAATGTCTACTTTTTGTTCACTTCTAAAATCTGGCCATCTTCTGATATGCCTGATATGTGTACTTATTTGCCTTCGCAGCTGAGGAAAATGCTTGATCTTCTGGTGCATGCATCGCAATGTCGTTCTCCACATTGCCAATACCCAAATTGCCGCAAGGTGAAGGGGCTATTCCGTCATGGTATACAGTGCAGAACACGTGCATCCGGAGGTTGTGTTCTCTGTAAAAAAATGTGGTATCTCCTTCAACTTCACGCTCGCGCCTGCAAAGAATCTCAGTGCCATGTGCCGCGTTGCAGGTTTGTGCACTAAGCTTTTGCACATCTATTACTTCTTTGTTTCATATCTCTATCCATTACCATGTTTACTTCTGATGATACATTTTAGATTCTGGGTTTTAATGTAATTAATCAATTGCCTCATTCAGAGATCTGAAAGAACATTTGAGGAGGCTACAACAGCAGTCCGATTCAAGGCGTAGGGCTGCGGTGATGGAGATGATGAGACAGAGAGCCGCGGAAGTTGCTGGCAGTTCTGGATAACCAAGTTGTATATAGAAACATGGATGTTTTGAAGAGTAGCTTCCAGATAGCGAAGTTGATAATAGTGTCTGGACGCTCCACGTGGGTGCTGCCCGGAACTAGGGGGGAGTGTAGGCTAAAGTCGGGAAGTTAAGAGGGTCAGCGACAGCAGACTGGTTTCAATTACGAGCCAGGGAAGGAGCTATTCTTTCATTTCCTTTGTCTGCAACTTGAGTTTCTCTCATGAAAAGCACGAGAAACCTATAGGAGGAGGAGCTGCCCGATATCATCTTCTTCGACAAGTACTAACCGAAACCCTAGGCTTGCAGTTGTCTCTTTTTTTCCTGATTTGGTGATTCTTTGATTTCATCCTCTTGTATTCTCTCACAAATGCCATGCCGTGCCACTCGTGGGCCGGCGGCGAGTGTACTATAATTATTCTAGTCTGTCCAGAAAAACGTTTTGTTAAAAAGTAACGTTGCGAGAAATTTCAGTTTCGAATAGTTTTTTGTTCTTCCAGATCTGTTTTTCGTAAAATTTCCTGCTATAGAAGATGGGAGAATAATTAGCATGACCTGAACAGACTCTGCACCAATTTGTTTTCAATGATACTATAAGAGTTATGTTCTATAAATTATACATTATCTAGCAAAAACTTTGCACTTTTCTCTCTCAGTGATGGGTTTCAGTGATTTTATCATGTTGTAGCTGTATTGTAGACATTTTCTTGGATCTGTTGAAAACAAAATTGGCCCTTTTTTACTTCACATGAACAAATAGTGTTGCACGTCATGAACAAGCTCAAAATAATGGGTCACAATTCCAATTAAAATTTAGTATTATATATTTGACTTATAAAGTTTTTACTTCTTACGCTATTATGACATGATATGTG
>JAYMSZ010001852.1:0-13255 GCA_036897665.1 Pelargonium citronellum
GTGCTTGAACAATGGAGAAGAAGGACAAATTGGTCATTTTATAATTTTTGAAAGTCATGTGCAGTGCACATGATGAGATAGAGTAAATTTCCGTCACAGTTAACTGAAAAAACATGGTCTGCATACTTCAGGGTAGTCAAAAGTTACAAAAATAAGTTCATGATAGTAAATTGTAAAAGGTGTATAGTACATGAGTGTCATTTATAATTTCTCCTAGTATTTTTGACTAAGTTTTCAAACGAAATAATGATAGATATTTCAAGTTACTTAAAGTGGTCAACGCTCTTGAAAGAACAATCTCACTCTTCATTGTTTGAATGACATGAGGGAAGCAACGATTGTTCGATCGAAACCCGTGCTTGGCGGCAACACTCTTTGAAGGGCCTCACCCTCATATTGTTTGTGGGACTCATTGACGATGGATGATACTCTTGGACATCCATGTTTCAAAACCACGAGTTGACCGCGTAATAGGACACACTTTGCCAACGACCTCAACACATTGTCATGTATAAGATTTTTCTTATTAATAATTAGCCTAAAAAGGTTAAGAATCTAAAATCTAGGTCGAAATTATGTTTTCATATTCAGATTCATTGCAGCTAATGTCTTTCTCAAATGCACTTCGTATAATACATATACAAGTTGAGAGTTTTACTTGTGCACCCAAGACAATAACTCATATACATATTTAAGGTCTCCACTTAATAGTGTGTTACATTGTATAAGCAAAAAGAGATTAACTGTGAATCTGAAGCGACTCAAGCACTTTTGTACTCATAACACTGACACTAGACATAGGAAACAAGTGGAAAAATAAAATGTAACCATGTTGCTAAAATATCAGTCGTCCAATTTAGGAGCCTCCTCGTGGCTGCCCAAAGTGTACAGACCGACCCTCATTGTTTCCGAATTACTGAAAATTACGGAGTCCAAGAGCGTGGTGAGGAAGGAATCGAGGCTGCTGATGCTTTTGTTTGAAGGCTTTATAGATTTTCAGCCGGAATTGCTCAGATTCAGCAACCAAAGCAGCAGGATTTAATCGGTTAGGTCATTTTATTCCCAAATGCTTGTTTTCTTACTCTCTTTTTCCCCTTTTCCATTTACTCAGTATTCTGCTGTTTAGAAAATGTTGAGTGATTCCCAATTACTTTGTTCTTGAGATATACACGACAGTATAAGGTTGTAATTGGAATTCCAAATGGTTATTGAGAGAATTGTAGAATGAAGGAACCATCTCTTAGGTCACCATTACGAAGTCCCTAATGGGTTTGTCATGTTTATGGTAGGAACCATCTCTCAGCTCAAATTGCCTTTTGTTTTTGTTTGCCACGGCCTTTTGATGTGCGGAGATGGACAAGAGGTTGTAGTTGTCAAGGGGGACCGTGAGGATAATGATTAGAATTGGTAGCCACTACTGAACAAGTTTGAGTTTCTCAAGTTAATTGCAGATAAACCAATAATTTTGGAGGAAAGCAATGATATCTTAATTCTGATAAATAAGATTGTGACATTCACCACACAACTCGTTTCTGCAGGAGGGTAACCTTGATCTTTATCTAAAGACCATAAAATATCACCAGAATAGTAATTTAGGATTTAAGAACCTGTCAATTGAAGAATCTGATTAGTTATCTGAGTATTTAGACAGTCATCCGTAAGGGTTTCAAGAACAAACTATGCGATTTATTGTGGCTCTTTTACCAGATATCCAATGAAGGCTTCCAAGGTCGATAAGTACCACTAGGGCTGTTCATGGGCGGGTTACCCGCCCGTTAAGACAATATTTTTCTCCGCCCCGCTAAGGGCGGTTTCACATAACTGAAACCGTTACCCGCCCATTAGTGTTTAAATCTTAGCGGTTTTTAGGTTAGCGGTAACGGGTGGTTTAGGCGGTTTAACGGTGATCCGTGAAGCTTATTGGACCTGGGCCTGATAATAAATTTTGGGCTTATTGTAAACAAAACACAACAAATTTTCTAAAACTTAATAGTTTAAGCCCAATCAAACTAACCTAATGAATGAAAAAACCATTAGGAATGGACCAATTAAAGCATCAAGGCTTTGTATGGTCCAAACCTAATGATAAAAAAAACATCTCTACCCTATTGATTGGGCTCTAACTATTTTAATTATAATAGCATCAAGGCTTTGTATGGTACTGTACCACTAGTCAAAGAGTATGGTGGAGTGGATATCATTATATCTGGTTATCTCTTGTCAGGATCTCCAGTTTATGCAGTGCTTTTACTAATGGGTTAGGTGATTATTGTTTAGGATGTAATATATGGGATTCAATATTTATGTGCTTTACACTTACATAGTTAGGCAAAGCATGTGTAGTGTGGACGTTTAATAGTACCTCTAAATGGAGTTCTTCAAGAGTTTCTCTGCTTCACAACTGTGTTAATCTTGTTGGAGTGATAGGTATACTCTGCCGTCACAACTAACTGTTATTGAGTATAATATTGGTGTATTGCATTATCAAAATCTTTTGTATATGTTAGATCTCAAGAACCATTTTGAAGTGTTTGTGTTTCTGGTTTAGTGGTTTACACTTATCACAATGACTGAATGTGAACGATATATGAGCCTCTGAACTGTCAAAAGTCATAATAACACAGTGGCTCTGGTTGGTGCGTTTTGAGATCAAGCACCGGAGGAGCAACATTGATGGGAGGCAAGCTAAACTAACTTTAGATGCCTTTTGTATTGAACTTTTATTTGAAGCTATATTGTCTTTATGTGGTTCTGTTTAGGATAGTCCAGCACATAGCGCCCCTTCATTTCAAGTATGTATTAATTTTTTGGTTGTCATTTGGTGTTTCTGGATTTTAGATTTTTCATGCCTGGGGATTAGTTATCACTTCATTGGAGAGCTGTGGAATTCCTTCCTTCTGAAAGGAATAATTTTACAGCGGCAAAATTCATGTAGTAACATTAAATGATTGAGATAAGATAACTACATACATCATTAACTCATTTAAACATGTAATGTATAATTGAAAAAATGAACTTCAGAATGCTGCTTGAATGTGCACCAACTTTTGCACGTCCCTCGGTGTTTTGGGAGAGGGTGGAAGATGGAAAGGGCTAGACATGTTTCTCAGTATGTTGCAACAATATTTATTCCCTTTGCTGGATTCTTACTGGGCTCTTGGGTGGATTCTCTTGTCAGACCCATTGCTTATCTCGTTAGTTGAGAATGATATACCAATTTAATCTGATAATATTTTCTTGCTAGGAAAAGAACGATGATACTGAGTTAGGTATTTTTTGGGTATGCACATGTCATATTACCACATTGGTCAAGACAATTAAAATCTTTAATATATGCTTATCTATTAATCCTGAATTGTGCAGGCACTTTAGCTGATGGTGTAGTCTCCAAATCCCCCATATGAAACACAAATTATATTCTCTTGCTCATTTGCTTGAAGACTAAGCAACTGTTCCAGTCATCAGAATGTCCTCATTGAGGTAAATCGCCATGTTTTGCAACTATATACTAGATAATGTAGGTTTCCACGTTAGATTGAAACCTCCTTCACAGTACAAAGGAAATTGGTGAAAGAAAGTATACACAAAATACTTCATTTTATTTATCGGCAGGTTTGGCTTTTGACATATTAATTGTGCCAAACAATAATGACCTTCCTTAGGTTTCTACTCTACAGTCTACACAGTAAACACACCTTAAACATGAAAATTGAAAAGAAAAGAATTCTTCTGCCTTATATGTGATAAACCAATGAATATCATTTGATCTATAACAGAGTAATGCAAGTTCTATTTTTTCAACATCCAGACCATCAATATCTCTACCATACCCGAGAAGTCCTATTTGTACTCTTATATGTTATAAGCTACCTGGGAATCCTTGAAAACTCTTGTCAAAAAGTTACTCATGAACATAGTTAGTTTTGGTGATTTAGAGTTCATTAATTAAACCTCTTTCTAATTCATCTCTTTCTCCTATGGATAGGGTCAGCTCCTCAGCCCTCTTAGCTTGGTGCTTCCAATCTGTTTGCAACAATGCGTATGCCATCATGCACACACATGTAAATTGTGATGCCAGTAGCCCAAACCAAAATCCCTGAAAGCCAATTTTGAATGTGAAGGCTGCAAGGATAGCAACGGGAAGTCCAACAAGATAAAAAGAACACAAATTGATACGCGCACCAATATTAGGGCGTGCTGTTCCTGTTAATATCCCACAGGCTGTTGTTTGGGGAGCATTTCCGAGTTCACACAACCCCAAGATTGGAAGTGCAGCTGATATCAAATCCAGAATCTGGGACTCATGAGTGAACAGTTTCCCCCACACAGATCTCACAGCAGTCATGAAAACAAGAGCTGAAAGTCCATAGGCAAATGCAGCAACGAGACCAATTACTGCTGTCCACTGGGCACGAGATGGTTGGTTGGCCCCTAGAGCGTGGCCAATGAGGGTAGATACACCAGAGCTCAGAGAAAATGGAAACACATACAGAAAGCCTGTGGTTTGAATGAGGATGCCGGTAGCAGCCACGCTTGCTTTGGGATTGTCCAGTAAGCCACAAAGAAACAGTATGATCTAATACCACCACCACTCCAAGCACACAGACAAGCAACTAGGCAAGGCCATTGCTAGCAATGGCTTCCATCCTTGGAAGAAGGACACAGTCGTCAACCCATGCCAAGGTTTCAGGGCCTTCTGAGACACAAGTAGGTAAACCAGCAATCCCAGGTTCAAGTTAACCGTGTTCCACGCGAGAGCCAGCGCAACACCCTTCACCCCTAGATTCAGATACGTTGCGAGGAAGTAGTTGATGGGGAGATGAAGAATGACAGAAAACGCAGCTGCTATGGTGAGCGGGGTGGTCAAGCCTTGAGTTCTCAGGAAGATCCTGAGAGGCTGGAGGTTGGCTTGAGCCAGCAACTCGGGGATGGAGAAAGCCAGGTAAACTTTAGCAACTTTGGTGATATCTGGGTCCTGACCTAACCTCAGAAATACAGGTTCCATATGAAGCCACAAGAGAGAGATGGGTATGGTCACAAGTAAGAGAAGGCAGAGAGTTTTGTGGTAGGTTTGGCTGAGAACAGACCATCTCTTGGCCCCAAAAGCTTGGCAGCAAATGGGAATCATTCCCGCGGAAAGACCTTTGATGATAGAGAAGCCCGTAATATTTCCCGTGGCAATCGCAAGAGAGCCTCCGGCCAATTCTACTTTCCCCATATGACCCAGAAACAGCATGGAAATTATAGACCTCGAGTGTATCAGCAAGGTTGTCATCACAAGAGGGCCCGTGATTTTCCCCAAGGACACCAACTCTTCTCCAACCTGCATGTCGGTAATGTTACAGTCAATCACAAATGATCGATATGAAGTATAGTTATATACATATATATTACTGTCAGACAGTTCAAATTCATTGCTTTCTTGTGAAGCATGAATTAGACATATTTCGGAAACAAGGAATCACATCAAATCTTTCTAATAGAGGAAAACTATGAAATTCCCATATATAGGTACAGTATTATTAACATGCATGCTTATTTACTCTTCCTAAAATGACCCTTTTATTTCTTCCCAAACTCCATAGTTGATTTGAAGATGGTATCAATTGAAGTTTGAAATGTTAATGGGAAATTGGAGCCAATGAAAATGATGCTAACTACTGAACCACATTGGTAGATAGAATTAGAATATACCATTTAAACTCTAAAGTGGGAACCACCAACACCAACATGAATGCATATCAGAATGAGCTGTTTCATTGGTACGGATAGTATTGATTCTATAAAAAGAATTAAAAACTGAGCATCTCCACTCCTCTTCTTCATCAGAATTGCCACAAAAAGAAACTGAATATGAGGTGCACTGACTAGTTTTCTTGCCCATTTCCAAAAACCATCTCCACCATGAAGATAGTGGGTTCAAAAAACTATGAATCAATATCACTTTCAAGTCTACACATAGGCCAAATTCACATATGCTATTTTGTATAAAGTCAAAATCTTTTTTACTTGAAAAATGGAAAGAGTATCATTTTCATATCAGATACCAAAAGATAAGACCATCATTTTCATACGCATATAGCACATGTGATTAATACAAGTAAAAATGTAAACTTCAAAGTACAAAACAAAATCATACAACTTAATTTGAATTTCTTGATCATCAAGTCATGCAAATGTATATATGATTTAACAATCAAGCCATTTCTCGAACAATTAGTACCTGGTTTAGTGGCAGCTTTGGGAGGAATCCGGCGACCAGCCACCGGAGTAAGCCGTGCAAGAATCTACCTATGCCTTCTCGTGGCGATCTCATGTTGTTTCCTTCAGCATCTCCATTGGAGGAAAAGTCTCCACTCTTGGAAATTAAGTACTCAGTGGTACTTATTGTTCCTCTAGATTTATCTTTACTTTGGCACATGTTTGCTTCTCTGTCCAACTTGTAATAAACCAAAACCCAGAAACAGAGTACAAACAGAGCAGAAGCAGAGGAGGAGAAGGTTTGTAGAATGTGGCTAAGACCAAAACAACTGGAATGACATAGAAAACAGAGAAATTTTGCAGATTCTGCTTTAGATTATGCAACCAAGCAAGAAATAAATTACACAAAAAAATTGGACTAACCTTAAAATCTACAGAGAAGAGAGGATGGAGTTGGAGTGTAGAGAGAGAGCAAAAACAGAGTAGAAACAGAGGACATGGAAACAATTGGAAACTAAGGCTTGAGCTTGCACATTCCTAGGACTTGAATTCAGTTATATAGAGTGAGTAATGTACTGAGCTTGGTGCTATTTCCACTCCCTCCTCTCTCTTTTTTCCAGGTAATTAATTTGTTATTGTCTTATTTTGTGTCAATCACTTAAAAGAAAATAAAATATAAATAGGAAGAAAAAGAAAGTGACTGATGAAAAAGTGAATACAGGACAAGTCTTCATTTTTTTGGGCCATTAATATATATTGATCCTTGTCACCTAAGTAGTTGTATATGGTAATTTTAATATAGCTTCTCAATTAACTATGGACAACTTATGCAGAATTTGGCCTAGCTTGTGTCTTATAACAAGCCCTTGTGTTGGTTTGGCCCCAAGGAGTAAGTACTGAAAAGGTTAATTAAGAGATTAATTTAAGTGGTGAGTTACATTAAAATGCACTTATGATAAGTTTTTATTATTAGTAATTGTCACCAAGATTATAAAAATTGAAATCAAATTTTACTAAACATTTCTTTATATTTATAGATATAATAGTATATGCAAGTTTGAAACAAAGAGAGTGTATAAGAGCACGTCGCTTATTGCACATTAAGTGCACATAGCTAAGTGACTAAATCAGGCGCATGACAGTAAGCTGCAGGTAAAACATGGGCAGATCGTAGACTATCTAGACAACAAGTACTATTTACTCGGACAGATAAAACATATGCATTCTCTTAATGCTCAACCACTACTCTTGGCTTGGTTAAGGAAGATCAAGTTTTGTCGGTCAATTCTCAAACTCAATTTTTTCAATATCTCTGTTTAGATACGTATTTGCAGTTCACAAGGTTATCTCATCTCATTAATTTCAGCGGCATAAATTTTAAGTGTTTTAGTTAGTGATAGTTTTTATTTTTTTTCATCGATATTTCAATGTAAATTTGTAGTAAAGTGTGGTAAATTTATGATTTGAACTGCTCAGAGAGAATAATTAAGACCAATGGTATGAAATAGTAAAGTACGATGAATTTAGTTTGTCCAATGTCTTACCAGTTTTCAACTTAATTAGTGATACTCTAACTCTGAAACATGTAAATTTGAATTTATCTATAACGTTGTTCATTACTCGACGTGACACGGTACGTGGTGGTACACACCATGTTGTTGTGCAACCACATGTTCAAAATTCTGTTTTTTGTGTTCTTCGAAATAATTGATACTTAATTGTATATTACATTTTCTCAATACAACTATGACGTATTACTATTTATATGAATTTGATGGGTAGACATTTGTAACATCATCTCAATCAGAACCTTTCGAATAGGAGATTCCGTGGATTGATTGCAGTGGATCATACTTACAATAACTAATGGTTTATAATATATTAATATTAATATGTTTTTGTGTTATAAGCATAGTGTTGTTTTGTGACAACATCTTTGAAATTCATTTTCTCATTATTCGAATAGACTTAATTATTTATTGTCTTTTGCACTTTCAAAATGTAATTATGGTGTCTTCTCATTTGGAATATATAGAAGTGGAGGTTCCACATATTAATGTTAATTTGTTAACATATTTCACTACTTTAGCGACATACTTCTTCAAGTTTGTACGCATTTTTTCACTACGTAATCATCGATCTTGCTAAAGCTCTTCTCCGTGGTCTCGTATACATTATAATTTATAATTTGTAAGTATATTATATGCAACATTCTCATGTTCCTTCCCCATAGCAATATTTAGCAAATATGAACAGCAAAATTCTGGTTGCCGAAGGGGTGTGTCAATGTTATATATTTGGTTGTTTCGTACCGTATTTAATTGTGCTTTCCGTTGGTTGCAACTTGCAATTGTGGAGGTCATTGCAATTTTATGCCCGTTGAATACTTGCATATTTCATATATCTTTTAATTGTGTTCTCACCAATGACATTATTTATCTACAAAGAAGTGCAAAATAGATCAAAAACGTGTACTAGAATACTTTTGAATATATGGATCTCCATCTTCGTTTCAACGATCCACGCAAGACACATCCTTTGTTTCAAGAAAGATTAAAGTGAACTATCTACTGATGACCAAATTAGCTTTAAAGCCGTACTCACATTCAACTGATGAAATTCAACATGTTCCTATGTACACTTATTGCAGAATTCGAGATGTGCAACAAGACTTCCCCTAAAAAAAAATTGGAATTCAAAATCAAACAAAAACTAAAAGAAAACATTCTGTGTGTGAAAAGGATGAACATTCTTGCTGAAAGATGGAATCAATGGGTGGATTTGGGTGATGAATGATTGTTGCTATAACATGAAAAAACAAATAAAATTGGGACCAATGTTATGTCATATGTATTGCCTTCAGTGATCATGAAGCTTGATTTTTAAAGTAGGGTCCAATTTTGGTAATTGCCCAAACTCCCATGTTCTAGCAAATTTTGGCTGATTGGTCACCAAAGCCATTGGTGCTCTATGTTTTAGGTTTGGTCTCCAACCCACCCTATGGAGTGGATGTTTATTATATTTAAGGAAATATAAGCTACAATCAAAGGTACTCTAGTTTTATAAGCTAGTACAAAATATCAAATATATAATAAACAAAAAACTTAAATAATTTGAACACATTTTATATGAAGACGAATTTTAATTAAAAAATTATGGACCGAGACTAATTCAAGCCAATGAGAGGATGAAACCTCACAATTTAACATTTATATCTGATTTAATGAAATTGTGAACGCAAACGCTTGCTCAAATATATTTTCTTTGTATCTGACCAAGTGCCAACCAATAATTCTTCAAGTAAATTGAGATTTACGCTCGTAAGTTATACTTATTATTATAATTATTTTTTACTTTATGGACCTTTTGCACAACTTATTATTTCTGTCCTAACTAGTAATATAGTAATACTATTGAACAAATATATGGTACAATTTCTCATGTGAAGAATCAATCCCTTATAATTTATTTTCAAAATTTAATACAAGTGGGAATATATGTACATGCAGCACTAAAAAAAACTTATAATACACAATAAATTGGTTTTGATTTGCTTAAATTGCTTAGATTCAAACTTGTGTTTTTATCTTCATATGAGTTCCAAATATGAAAAAATTGTGATTTCATACAATATCAAAATGAAAAACATGAAATTTTAGTTGGATTAGGTTAATTGTAATGAATCAAGAATAAGAAAATATATATGTCGGCCATAAGTTATTATAGGTTGTTACAAACGAGAAAAAGTTAATATATATGATGATAGGTAGAGAAATAGGCATAAAAATAAGAGTACAAATTCGGTAGCAAATTAGAGCAACAGCAAATATGAAAAAGAAAGAAAACGAATCACATGAGATAGCAAATGCTTCTCTTCAAAGGCCATATATGCAAATGCTAGCCTGTTTTCTTCATTCAACCATTTATATTTTTTCCATTAGATCAAATCAACCAATTATACATTCAAAGTTTGTTACAAAGATGCCATTTTAACTGTTGATGATCACCCTTTTCTGTAGCATATTTCCTTTTATTCCCTCTTTGATTTAATTAGTATCTACGTACGATACAGAAAAATTTAATTTACAAGAATATTGTTCGACTATGACGAATATATTTGTTGCTAATCTTGTCTTGCGACGAATTGGAGGCCATCGGGAATATGCTCGACATTGATGATTAGCAATAGATTTTCATAGCTAATTATTTGACTTGTGGGACTGTCTATGTTGCAAATCACTAAAACGTTGTGACGATTGTCTGTTGCAATGCAACCAAATTCACCGACAAAGTCCATGACAACAATAAAAATTTCGTCCCAAATATGCAACAATTGTATTTCATCGCAAATACATATGTCCTTAGTTTGTAAACCACAAACAAAAAACAATAGTAGTTAATTATCCGTCAAGGTTAACAATTCTTTTGTAGTGAACAAATCAAGAGTCAAAGTCGTCCATATGCCCCCTAGGGGGTGGGTGACGCAATGGTCAAGACACACATCTCCACATGAGAGGTCGTGGGTTTAAATTTCATTGCGTCGGGTGGAGTGAGATTTTTGGTTAAAAGAAGAGAACTACCCTTGTTGTGTAGCTCAACTGATCATTTTTTTTTATATAAAAAATAGTCGTCCATATTTCATATTTTTTTTGTCTATACCGTCAGCAGAATAATCATATCTATAAAGTTATTGTTGTGATGAATGTAGTTATGAATAACCATGACAACTCATGTTTATTGTGCATAAACATGTTGTTAAAAATCCCGATTCACGATCCGATTCCCGACCCAATTCACGACTTAGAGGTTAAAAAATTCGAAACCATGTTTGAATCTTGGAATGACATGAATTTGCTAGAAAAAAAAAACATGAATTTGCTGAATCTCGATTCAACACGATTCAAACGATTCAGAATACATAAAGTTTTAAAGAAGTCCAACCCAAGAACTTTAACTGGTTGGTTTCATTTTAGTTGTTCTAAGTACTTTGGACTCGTTGTAGTTGTTTATTACTTTATTTTAGAAGAAATTAATTTTCATCTTCATAACTATTGGTATATTTATTGAATAAAATTTTATTTAAAACTATTATACATATATGTTTGAATTTTTCGATCCGATCCGAAATCCGATCTAATTCACGATTCACAAAATCGTCTCACACTTCACGATTTGAATCCCGACTTAACAACCATGTGCATAAACTCCATTGGATGCTCATACTAGCTTAGGAAATCTACAAAATATCTCATGATATGAATCAACTCTTTATGATTTCTTTTTGAAATTACGAAAAAAATGAATAGTTGGCATGCATGGAATAAAAAGTGGATAGAATGCATTTAATGAAAGTGACAAGGGTTTAGACTTAAGACTTGGACATCATTGCTCTCGACATATGGGATATTCTATCAACTACGTAATGTATTTCTTACCATGCAATATGGATTGATCACTAAATATAATTTATAAAATAAATAAATAATTATATATTTTAAGAGATTATATAATCTGTAGTATTTTGTTTTCAACCTATTCAATAATTAATTAATATATATTTTAAGAAATTATATAATATGTAGTATCTTTTTTTGACAAATAATATCTGGTATCTTCATTCAAACTAACAAATTTATAGTTTATTTTGTAATTGAAATCATAAAAAAAAAATTCATAGCTAGAGCTAAAATAGTTTATGGGTTGCATAATATAAGCAATTTGGAACATGACAAGATGTTAGTGGAAATAAAGTTTGGTATACATATCTTCATTACCAAACCCATTTGTATTCAGATTGCATAACACTATCTCATTACTAACAATCTTTTATTTAATTTTCATTTTATTTTAAACTTTATACCTTTTCAATAAATTTAATTTACTGTCAAATCATGCATTCCACTGGCAAGTTGCAACTGAATAATACCTAAACTAATATGAAAGTGAGTGGTGACCAAGTCTAGCTCACCATGCATCAAAAACTGGTTTCTTTTAAGTAAAAATATTAATAAAGAAACCATTTTTATTCTCAATTTTTTTTATAATAAATTAAAATAGCAAGAACTTGACCCTACCTTGTGAGTTTTAAACCAGTCTGCAATTGACATGCATGTTAAAATTTAAAAACCTAAAAGAAGGTCTTCAAGCTCTTGGAAAATGGCTCTTGCAATGCACCAACAGGCCTGATCTGTGTTTGTACTGCAATGCACTGTCAATAAGCTTTTGAGGGATCTAATTGACTCAGCTGACCTGAACTAGTAATGAATATTTCCATTTTCTAATTCCCACCCTTTTATGTCTCCTTGACTTCATTTTTATTTGTGTTTTTTAATGTAAGAAAACTCAACAACATAATTAAAATTTTAATAGTGGGTGGAGGTGGAGTACTCTTTAATTATGCTAAATTAATTTATATAACATAATTCAACCTTTTGTTATCTTTTTATTTATTTATTATTATTATTTTAAGAAAATATTAATTTCATTAATATTGATGTTGAAGTACATGCTTCATTAGAAGTAGATCTGACATATTTTAACCGGAGTAACTTGATTAACTAATCTCGTATGTTCATAAGAATTATCAATTGTCATAAGTTGGTTAAAATCTTGATTGCAATAACCGAATAATAACACCCTTCATGTTCTAAAAATCATCTCACGTGCAATAATTCTAAGCAAAATTCATTGACTCATGATGAAATAATAACTTTTAACAAAATAAAACTTCCAACAGTAGAAGACATACTTCAACCTTCACCCTTCCAATGGAGTAAAAACAAACTACAAAACTAAAATAACTACTAAAATATGATTTCAAACATAAAAACATGAAAGTAATCAATATACTCATAATAATCATAATCTCACAAGGTAGCATATTATAATGAAGATAGATAATATAATAAGACGACTGCAAGTGGGTTTCAACGTAAGAACAATACTAATAAGATTAAATATAATAATTTTTTTTACTCAATTAGAAATAATACAAGGTAGAAAAAGATAGAGCCGCCACCTAATAAATAAAAATCGATCGATAGTTCAATCTTTT
>JAYMSZ010001853.1:0-13250 GCA_036897665.1 Pelargonium citronellum
CTGGGACATGAACCTCCTCGCCGCCGCGTATGCGGTAAGTAATTATCAATCCCGTTTAGTTGCAGAAAACAGAAGGTTTTTCAGATTCCTGAAAACCAGATAAATACTCTATAACTAAACAGACCCTTATTTACTGCTAAACAGGGTATCGTGTCATCAAGCTTAGCGTACTACGTACAAGGTCTGGTGATGCAGAAGAGAGGCCCGGTATTTGTGACTGCTTTCAGCCCTCTCATGATGATCATTGTGGCTATCATGGGCTCTTTCATTCTCGCGGAAAATATTTACCTCGGAGGGTAAATTTCCATTCCGTTGTTATGTTTCACTCGTATTTTTGTCAGGTCGTTAATAATAATAGTAGTAAATTTGTTGTGTTTCAGTGTGCTTGGGGCTGTGCTGATTGTGGCTGGGCTCTACGCTGTGGTCTGGGGGAAGGAAAGAGAATTTAAGGAAAATGAAGCAATGCCAGAACTGCCCTTGAAGATAACAGATGTGTGTGAGCCTCAGATGGAAGCCAGTAACGACGTCGTTGAAGGTACTAACAGGAGGAGTGCTGTTGCTATTGGTGCACAGCCCATGATTGCTGTGGAAGCACCAAGAGTTTAGAAGATGATTATAAGTTTAAGTTTAAGTTTAAGGGGGTGATTAATAATTCATAATAATAGGTGGAGGGCATGGAAATAGAGGATAAGAGGGGCTTTTTTGTAATTTGCCATCTCACTTCTGTTTTTAACTTGTAACTTTTTTTTTTCTTTTTTTGGTTTTGGGAGAGAAATTATGGATTTAGCTAATGTATGATGTAACCTAAAGTTTATGATAAAAACAAATTGAGGAACCCTTTACTGCATACTCCACTTTCTCATTCTACTTTTTTAGGTTTTCCTAGGGAAAAATATTTTTCTACTAATAATTTGGGTGTGTATTCATATTAAATTAAATTCTGTCCACAAAAATAAATATGAAATTTATCATATTAAATTTCATTTTAATTTTCCATTTTGATTGTGTTTACAATCATGGGGATTGTAATTATGTTGTTATCACTAGTCAATAATTACTTTAAAATAAATTTAATTAGGTGCCTAGTGCTGTCCACTTTTCAATATCATCAACTTTTATGGGAGCTTTTAATAAGTTTCGTATTGTGTGGCCATTCAGAATCAACAGAAATTATATATGACGTTAGGCATCGAATCTTATCAACTATATTTAGCCTTATGAAGCTCTTATGTGGCTTTTCGTGTAATCTTTGGGTTCTTGAAATTTAATCACTACCATCTAATGAATAAATACTAGAAATATATTTTAAATATTAAAGAAATCCAAGTTATGACTATATTACTCCGACATGTCACAAAATAAATGTCATGTTTCATTTGTACGATCAAGAATCTTAAGCGGGTGGCCTTAAATTTTGTATTGTAGCCGTGAAGCTTGGTGACATGACGTTTTGACATCACGAGTCCTGTTTTCCTTTGCAGTAATACTACTGAATTTTCGGGAAGCATCAAAACTAATTCTCAAATATTAAAAACTTGAAAATTAATCTACCCGGATTTATCTTTTTGTACTTAAAAGTTGAAATTTTTGTGGTGTCAAAACAAAATCAGAAAATTTGATTTCAAGCCAAACAAGAATAAGTAAGTGAAGTTTCACTTTTGTTGGTTCACTTCCTCAACCAAAAACTAATGGGAGTGTGATTTAAAGGCAATGACATTAATTAATTAATGTTGTATTTATTTATTGTATGGAAGCCTTAATGGAAGATTAGGTATTAAAAATCACATAGCAGATTCAGCTAATTCAATAAATTTAGGCGTGTAATGATATTAAAGAGTCTTAAGAATCTTTATTTGGTTTATATGCCATCATCCACTAAGGAAAAAGAGAAGGAATGGTCCCTTGCATTGCAAATGCATGCATGTTTGGTTTACAGCACATGTTAAGTATCTCCAATTTCTTATTAAGCAATTACAAATTAAGTTAGGGTTAAAGTTTGCAGTGCGGCGGTGGCGTAGATTCGCGGTAGATTTTTTCGATGCGGCTGTGCGCGCAAGATTTCAAGAGGTGGTTGCATGCAGAGAAGCAAAATGTGGTTTAGTCGGAGCCATCAGATCAACCTTCGCGTTTGCTGCCGAATCAGATGGAAAACCCGAGCGGCTGGTAATAAAGACATCCTCGTGGTCGCTTTATAAACTTCAAGTGCAATTGTTGTCAGTTGTTCGTGCTCTTCAGGCTAGGGGGATTCCGGTGCCTTCAACTTGATTATTCTGACTGATAGGAAGGATTCTAGTGCCTTCAGTTTGATTATTTATGATGTTTTAGCTATTGTGTCTCAGTTTGGTAGTGTCACTCTTTTGCTTATAGGTAGATTTGCAAACCGAGTGGTCCATGAGTAAGTTAAGTCTACGATTAGTCTCTTTGTTATTTTTGTATTGGTGGATTGGTTTTCAAGTTCTCGATATGAAGTTATAAATTATTAGTTTTCTTACATTAAAAAATTGTGATACGTTAAGCAACTACATATCTCACCCGACGTATACGTCATTCGTCTAACCATAATTTTTTATAAGAAAAGAAAAACAATTTTCCTACCATATTACTTTAAAAGATTCACAAATTTTGTCATGTAAACCAAAACCATTCACTCTAATTAGCCCTCTAATTCTACAGACCAACACTAATTTAAGTAATATAATTTGAGTTCTTTTTAATGAAGATAATGAACCATATTAACTATGTATGGCTAAGTTTATATTATCATGAAATTTGTAATTTAAGCCGACAATTGAACAATTAAACCATCAAATTTGGAAAGAAAAAAAAACATTTTCCAACAAATACAGTATAAGTCAACATATGTGTTTATAAAAATAAATAATTAGTCAAGTCCTGCGAGGCAATCACTAACTAAAAGGTAGCAAAGCAATATAGAGTTTTTGGGATGGTGATGCAACATCGAATCTCCACATATAATTATTTAACTATTATCTTTGTGCACAAATCATATCAGCTTTAAATTTGTTTTGTTTCTGTTTAAACAATTGCATTTTCATCAAGACCCTTTGTCCTATTCCAAGGAGACACCAACACTATATATATATAATTATATTGACTCGAAATGCACATTGATTTACTTTTAACACAATGAAGCTTTTCTGCATACCAGGTGTGCAATCCATCAATCCAGTTTATGATTTATGAGAGTACACTAAAGCATATGAGGGCAAAACGTGCTGTGAACAAACAGGGAATAAAGAATGTAACAGCTTTGGAGGTAAAAATTATTGTTTAAGTGGTTGGACTTGGAAAACAAAGCATGCAATCATTATCTAATTGGTTTTGTCAAGTCAAATTTTTACTTGTATGATTACTCTCATGGTCTTTCGAGAAGTACGGTCAGAAGTCCTCCGAGAAGGGTACTCTATGTAAAATTAAGGAGGATACTGGACTTTGTACAAGGATTGTAAAGCCTATTTGTTTTTTTCAGTGTCCTACGTACGTCCTCTTCCTGGCGCTCCTTTAGTAGTTTATGTGACCCTGCCAATGAAAAAGCTGTTAAAATAATCGGTCCCAGTAAAATTTCTCTGATTGTTTACTCGTATCAGAACAGGTGTTCTTAGTAGGAGCCTTGGCAAAACTGGGAGCAACAGTCACAACTTATCCCCTGTTAGTTGTCAAGGTAGACTTCGCCACTAGTTTTCTCTTTGCAATTTTCCTTCAATTTTGAAAAATATAGAGCTTCATTAATCTGCGCAGCTTACTTCACTTAAGATGAATACTTAGAGTCTGTTTTCTAATTCCACTCTTATGGAATCCTACGCAGTCAAGACTTCAAGCAAAACAGGAGATTGGTGGGAACACCTCATTAAGATACTCAGGTTTGATCAAATATGAATTTTGCCACACCATTTTGTTCATTTTCTGAAATTAATCACAATTGCCATCGTCATTTTCATCCTTGTAAATTTATCTCCATAGTAATTACATTTGTTTTATCGGAAAGTTAGTGTTTCAGTGAAACACTTATTTGTCATTTTTAATCAAACTGTTGTTATTATAGTATTTTACTTAATTTCTCAGCTTAGCTTAAACGTAAACTGCAACATTATTGTGTTAAATATATGATTTTGAAGTATTTGTAATGAATCCTATATGACTTGTTGAAATGGCGGCTGGTTCAATCGTGACATAGGTACTCTTGATGCAATCATTAAAATGATCCGTTATGAGGGATTCCGGGGGTTTTACAAAGGGATGGGCACAAAAATAGTACAGAGTGTTTTTGCGGCTTCTGTACTTTTCATGACTAAGGAGGAGCTAGTCAAGGCTTACTTGGTGCTAGCAGAAAAGAGCCGGAAAGCTCTGCCGAATTTGGTGAAATGATTTCTTTTCCGCATACAATTGGATGCCATCTCGTCGTGCTTTCCCACTCTGTTCATTATTCATAGTCATTTTCAATGATAACATTGAAAATCAAACCTTGTTATAGTTGATAGTTAAAAATTGGCACCACAGGCCAGGTGCATGGGAGAGCCAAAATCTGGCACTTCACTCAGGTTAAAACATAACCTGACTCTTTGATATCTAACTGTATGAAACTTCGTAAATTATTTGTGGACAATGATACATACGGAAACTTGAAATCTTAGAACAATCCAATTGTAAGAGTTTGAGATGGTGATATTGTAAATTTTTATTCTACAAAAAGTTCTACTTTGATCTTTCAATTATTAATGCGATTGCATTGCATCATTCTCTTTTTCAAGCAGCAAATTTGGAAATAATGAAATATGATTTATCTTGATTTGTGTAGACTGAAACTTTACCATATATGCTCTGCTCATCCAATCCCTTTCACTATATGCTAACTATGGATTGGAGCAATCATGCCGAGGACTGATTCTGGTTCTTTGTTTCTAATTTCTTATCACAATTCTTTTCATTTCTGGAAAGCCATGAATCATGATGCATGATTTGTTACTTTTGTCTTCCTCTGACAAAGCATGTCCTTGCAACTCCAAGAGCGATACAATCCTCTGCACCAAGTAAAAT
The DNA here is from genome assembly GCA_036897665.1 of Pelargonium citronellum. Lineage (NCBI taxonomy): Eukaryota > Viridiplantae > Streptophyta > Magnoliopsida > Geraniales > Geraniaceae > Pelargonium > Pelargonium citronellum. The sequence continues at coordinate 5,056 of JAYMSZ010001853.1, forward strand.
GAGTTGGTCATTTTCATTAATCCAATAACATAAAAGTATAAGGATGAAAATATGAGACTGCATTTCATAATTTGCTAGTTGCTCTATTGCTACTCACATGGTTTTTGCATTTCCTCGTGCATGATTATCTTCACAACCTTTTGATAGACTTCTGTGGAGCTTTGTGTGTTTTTTACTCCTGCCATCTTTCTCCAAATTTTCATTTTCAAACAATATGTCTTGACTGTATCTCTCCACGCTTGCATCACTCTGCTGAATGGAGGATAATGATACCCACCTGTGTTTAGGCATTTTGTTTCTTCTGTTATGGGTTGTGTCTAGTGCAGACTGGTCTCTTGCTGAATATCTGGTTCTTGGGTCTTCTGAGGCATCCAATTGGTTCTCCTCCGTCAAGAATCCTGCAAGATGTACCATCTGTTGAGGCCAAGCAGTTATTATTTCCTTATCTTCTGCTGTACATCTATCTCGGCCTTCAGATCTCACTGTGCTATGTTTTAAATCTTTGGTTCTTAGGCTTTTGCTCTCTGATTGTGGAGAAAATCTGTGATGTGTTCTGCAGTGCATTCTAGCTTGTAGATTTGGATTGTGAACACATTCAGGAAGAACCAATGTTTTTTGGTGTTGTCGAGAATGAGCATATTCTGCCTGTGGACTCTTATCTCTAGAGACTGCATTTTCCTCGAGGATTCCCACGTCAACTGGTTGTAGGCTCATATTCACTGTCACAGGATACCCAATGGCTTTCTTCAGAGCTTTTGATATGCTTTCTTCGGAAATCTGGGCTGCCAGCTTGTCTTCAGGTTTTTTAAATATCAAGTGCACAATGGCATTGTCTTGTGAAAGTGAAAAGCATATAATAAGTTCAGCTTAATGATTATTTTTATGGCTAGCATATGGTATACTGCGAAATATGGTATTCTGGATACAACAGGAGAAAGAGTGTTACCTTTAGAGACTGTTAATGATGCAAGCTTCACCTTGTGGCACAAAAATTCTTTCATGTGTCCATGACGCATCCGTTGCAGGATATTCAACCAAATTTCTTCTACCTCTCCCATGTTAGGCTCTCTCTCAACTGCTTTGCCTCTGCATCTGTTGGTTTCTTCTGTGCTTTTACTAGCTGTATTTAGGTTGATTCTGTCAATGTTTTGCTGCTCTGAAGTTTTACTGATGGAATGACGGCTTGAATGGCTTCCACTGTTGAATAGTCTACTGTGGTGCATCTCTACAGATTCTGTATTTGACTTGTTACCTGCTGGCAGATATAGTGCTGAGTTCATAGCATACGACTTTTCTATTGGAATTTTAGAATGCAGTAATCTACACCGATCAGCATGGTACCTGAGGTTTCTGCCATGTCTTCCGAAGATGTTCTGTCTGGAACATCTAGAGAAGCAATCTGTAGTAGCGTGGCAAATACTAGTGCATTTTGGTCAATTGAGGATTGCTTCTCCATGTCAACTAATAGCTTCAAGGCACAACAAAGCTGCTCTGAATGAGTATTTGCTGCAGAAGTTGCTCAGGAGGTTAGCAATTAGGTTTGAATTCGTTGTATATACTTGCAACATGACATATAGATTTGACTTACAGAGTTGTAAATCTTGTGATGCACTTTTCAGCAGGTTATTATCTCTCGACGACCCTGCCAATGACGAGTAATCAGGAGCACTAACAGCAGCATTTGAGAGTATCTCTGTGACAAGCGATGCCAGTTGGGATACAAGAGTTTGGGGTTCGATCCCACTTGCAATCTGTTCCTTCGTTAATTTGATGGTCTTGTTAACATCCCCAGAAATCGCTGCGACAAGCAGGTCAGTGAGCTTACTCTCTGAAACCAGGCCTACCTGTTTGAAGCATGTGAATCATATTTTCTCAAGATTTGGATGAACAAGGAAAATAAAAAGGAGATGGTAGTAGGAAAGAAGCTTACAATCTGTTGGACCATGGAAGAACAGATTCGTGGTCCTAGCAAAGTCAACTGATCCAGTATATTCTCTGCTTCTCTCAAGGATCCTTCTGCCTTGGCAGTTACTAGTCTCAAAGCTTCTCTTTCAATCCCTATTCCTTCCTGAAATGCAATTCTTACCAGCTTCGGGTTGATATCCGAGTTCTTGAGTTTCGGGAAGTGAAACTTCTGACATCTCGATGATACGTTTCCCGGCACCATGTTTGCATCTCCAGTTATCAGAACAAATATCACACCAAAGCCATACTTTCCTTGTGCTGCATCCAAAAGTTCATCCCATGCTTCTGTAGTTAACAAGTGACACTCCTCAATAATAAAAACCTTGAAACCCGGTACTGCTTGAATGAATGATGTGCTCTGGAGGAGTGTACTGATCCTCTGGAATCCCGTGCTACTACTACCCGAGCATAGTTCCATGATATAAAGGCTTCTGGAGCATCCTCTGCAACTCCAGCATGGTTTAGTTTGCACCGTGGACTCACAGTTCAATGCCATGGAAAATATCCTAGCAGTTGACATTTTCCCCGTGCCGCTGGGGCCATGGAAAAGATAAAGATGCGAAACCTTCTTCTGCTTTGCAGCATTCGAGATGGCCTTAATGGTGATCTCGTGTCCCGCAATGTCATCAAAAACTTTCGGCTGATACTTCTGATTCAGGCTTGCACTTGAGCAGCACTCCTTTTTGCTGTAGCTCCTTAATTTTTCCTTCTTTGATTCTTCACAGTTTGTTTGCTCCGACGAGCAATTGGCTTTTGAAGTTGGTTTGTGATCATTTTCACGAAATGACTTTCTGCCAACCAAGCTGATGGCCTTTTGTTTCCTCATATCCTTGCCCATTCTTGACCCCCTCCAAGAACCTCTCCAGCCATTTCTCTGAAACTTGTGGCTCGTCTTGGCTTTCTCCTTGGCTGCAGCGACATCTATGAACTCTGTTGACATTGAAGAGGTACACCGGCGGTGTTGGACTGTACTCGAAGGCGAGTCTTGACGAGCACTTCTTAGGGAGCTGGAAGACCTCGGCCTGTTCTTTCTCGCCGCCTTCCTCAACTCTTCCATGTCAAGCATCTTCCTCAGTTCTTCCATATCAATTGTCTCAATATTTGATGCAGCCATTACAAGGTAAGATCTTTAGTGTGAACTTAGTTTTATTGTGACTGAATATTAATTCAAGTTTTGGTTAGTTTTGTAGTAGCAGCCGGCCATCCAAGAAAGCAACTTTTATGTATTCTGAAACCAGGTGTTCACCTCAGCAAGTTTTACAGGTTTTCGCCGGCTATATTCCTGGTATTATATGCATTTAAACACTAATTGCTTCACATCAATCACTATCATAGCATGTCACATAAATTGTCAAACCCTTGGGACGGGATAGGATGGATACTCTTGTTGCATGAGGATGTTTCACATTCCTCCACTTGGACTTGTATCCATTTTCCTTTACTTTTAAAATAGGACTTGTCTCTGTCTTCTAACCAATATGACCCTCATTCGGCCATTCTTTGGGGTCACGCTTGTAAAGTAGCTTGTGAACGATTGTCAGTGGAACTTCAAACATTTATCAGATTGTTTATAAACTGAAACATTATCGGGAACGTCGGATTCTAAACAATTAAAGACGATAATGGATGAACTTGCAAACAATTATGAATGCGTGGGAGTACATGTACCAAACTCACGGGTATTAATTTCTCATTTACCCTAATTCTTTCAAAGGGGGCCTACTGTTACGTAGTTTTCGCTATGTGGCATACTTGTGTACTTGCCATTCTGACGTTGATCAATGTTGTTAATGACGCAAGTATAATCTCGCTTATCTTAACGTCTGTTTATTATGCTTGACGTCCACGGATAAAGTTGGCCTCTCCCTCCAGAAACGGAGTTTGAGGCATCGCACGGGTTCAGATCTCTCGTCTACGATACTAGGACTAGAACTAGTAGGAGGCATGATTTTGTGTGTCCATCAATTTTGTAATAGTAGTTGCTAAACAAAATCCTGAAAATGTGGACATGCAACCAAGCATCTTTGTCCACAAGCAAGTTGGATGCAAGAATATCCGGTTTTGCCAGCCAACAATACATTTTCTGTATTTAATTGGTATCCAAATTCAACCCACATATTATCAACTCCCTCATAAAGAATGGACATCTATGGTGTGGTTTTGCTGTTTTCTCTTTCGAATTTTGTTCTTCTTGATTCGCTTGATTGCTTTTCAACTATATTATGTTTCTTTTGTCACAACATTGTAATGGAGTATCAAAATCCAATCAATTGTCTGCATAGTAAAAACACCAGCAAAAATTTATGCAAGCATGCAGCTTCCTAATCATAATTGTTTTTTTTTTTGGATGGAGAGATTGTATAACAACAATTAAATTAATAAACGAGAAGGTAGACAATTGTTATAGGACGAACAAATTCAAGTACACTTATTTTAAGACGGAAAGAAAGTATATTAAATTATAAAAATCTTAATTTAAAACAACTCCACGGTGGAAAAAAACACATGTAACAATTGAAAAGCTATTCATGGACCACCTCTCAAAAGAAGGAACATCACATCAAAACTCAGCCTACCGAAAGAGAAGGTAAGATCTCGAACTCCTAAACATAAACGATTAGTAAAAGGCTAGTTATCTGACTAAGATTTCGGAGGGGCTCCATTCAGGAGGAGTCGTGTTTTGCAGGATTAGGTACCAAAGAAGAAGAAATGAAAGCATTAGAAAAGATGACATGTTTAACTCTCAAGAATTGCCACATCAAGACAAGCAATTAGAGTACAGAATTATACACTCCATCTGGAGCATCATTCCTCTATGTCCCAACTAGAATTTCAAAAGGATTTTAGAATTCTGGTAAGAATTTCTAACATAGGCCCAGCTTATTTAGCTGTGACTAAAACTTACAGAAATCATTTCAGTTGCTATGTGAAAGAAAATAGCATTCTTCAACTTCTCTAAGTGTCCATCAGTATAAGTCCTATGCAAGAATGAAGAAGCACAGTTTCTTTACATATTACAACAATTTGGAACATGGTTTTTTCTCTCTCTATATGCTTTTGAATTTCTTTTCCTCTCAAGTATTTTTGTTCAATTGATTAAACAAAGAATCAATTGCAGAAGGGACTTTTACAACAGAAATACAATACATGCATGTATTAGCTTACCCATAAGTTATTTACACTTGTTATGAAGTAGCAACTGGTGCTGGAATTCGAAGAACTTGTTGCAGTAATCGAGCAGCAAGACGCTGAGTAATCCCACCAATGACGCGTCCCCCCAGACTGCGTGCCTCAGGTTGTTGAAGGACCTAGTCAAGCATGCTTTACCAATTAGTTTCATCAGGGAATATACATTTGAAATTGCGTTTTGATATTAATTCAATACAGGTCCTCAGTGACATCCTTAAATACAAGCTTTGAATTCAGGAGAAACTAATATTGTATACTTTTGCAGCAGGATATGAAAGAAATATCAACTGTAAAATAATGCTATGACTCCACTCTTACCTTAAACATTAAACTAACATATGAACTTGAAAATTTGTTGATTGGTTTTTCTTTATGGGAAACCAATTTATACTGTTGTAGCGAATATTTGTTTTTGACAGATTTTGACACGTAGAGAAGGGGAAGCATAAGAACTGCTATAACCAACATATCAGCTTACTGTTAGACACATACCAACTCTGCACAAAACTAGAAGAATAAAGGAAATTGCAAGAATGAGTACTGCAAATTGGGTAGATTATATTCTTCAAGTTTATATGCTTATAAAGTGCTATGACCAACAAATACTTGACCAATGTATTCTCCTCTCCTACCAAAACTAGAACAAATGAAGATAATGGAATATCATATATAATGGTTTTCACCTGTAATATAGGTTGCAGAAGGGCTGGATCAAAACTCTCGGAGGATCCCAGAAGCCCCCATATCCTTAGCACTTGATCTCGAAGCTCTAACATGGTTTCCCGCTCTGCATCACCCATCACTAGAAGTCCATTCGCATTGCCATTGGGAAGTAGATTTCTCAAAGGATCTGGGATAGATTTGTACGTGTCAACAACTGTGCCTAGAATCATGGCTTCGTTGACTCGAACAGCCTCCTTAATTACTAAAGCTCTGAGCTCTTCACCGCCTTCATCTAACAATAGCTTCAGAACTGGCTGTAAAGCTTCCTTTGTAGAGAAATCTCTATCTTTGCTTCCCTGGACAAGAAGGTTTTCAAGTCTGTTCCACCTGCACAAATCAAGATCAAAGGTTTTAGAAGTGCCTCTTTCAACGCCAAATGATATTCGTCCCCAAAACAGAAGAAATATAAAAACTAAGATATTAGCAAAGTACATACCTGAATTTCCCATCCTTGAAAAGCAACTCAATGAGAGCATCTCTGAGGTACGGATTAGGATCCGTCAGAAGTCTTTTAGCGAAATATGGATACGAAGCAGCCAGCACCTTGAAGTTAGGATCAGCATAAAGTGCTAAACCTTCTAGTACAGTAAGCGACCTCAATATTAATGCATAATATGCTGGGACTGCAAACAAATTGGTATAGAAAACTATCAGACTCCAGAAGAAAGTAGCATACACTCATACAAGATAGGACAAGTATTAGCTCACCATTAAATGGATATTGATACAGAACAGAACCCAATCCATCCACTAGTGTTTTGAAGTTCAGTTCACTCACAGATAAGCTAAGAGCATCATCAAAAAAGTTACGTAGTGCTGGTACAATTGGAGAAACATCTACGTCTGGTGACAAGAAATCTAGTGCATAGTAATCACGAGCCATAGCTTCATAATCCCGATTAACCATGTGAACTACATGACCAATAATAGCATATCTTGCTTCTTCTGGAGTTTCACTCATCATTCCAAAGTCAAGAAAAGCAAGCTTCCCCTCAGGTGTGGCCAAGAGGTTACCAGGATGCGGATCTGCATGGAAATATCCATATTCAAGAAGCTGCCTGAGGCTACACTGGATACCCGTGTTCACAAGATCCAAAACCTTCAATCCTTGTTTCTCAATGGCAGCTTGTTCATTTAATTTGACACCATTAACCCACTCCATAGTCAATACTTTGGCACTGGTGTAATCCCAGAAGATATCTGGGACAAGAACATCCTCCTTGTCAGCATACACCTTTTTAAATCGCCTTGCATTCTTCCCCTCCTGCATTCTGTCAATATTATCATTGAAATCTGAAAGAATCTCACACAATTAACCAATGTTTTACATTACTAATATGCAGAGCTACGTCGCCAAGGACATACAAGTCGTTGAGATTGAAATTTTACAACCCCACATTGTAATGCAATGCAATTGGTGAGGAATCTAACCTGCACATAATTGAGCTCTTGATAAACTCTGCGAGCGAACTCATCCACGAGGAGAATAACATCAGTGGTGATAATGTCAACATATTTATTGATGTAAAATCCCAAACCTCTTATCAAGTAAAAGTCAAGTCCTATCGATTCCTCAATCCCCGGACGCTGCACTTTAACGGCAACAATCTGCCCAGAATACCTAAGTTGAGCTTTGTAAACTTGGCCAAGACTGGCTGCTGCAATTGGAGATGCAGATATAGACGAATAAATGGCATCAAGCTGCTGTCCCAACTCTTTCTCAATGCATGAAAACGCCTCTTCGTCTGGAAATGTAGGCAAACCATCCTGTTCAATCATAATCAAGCACCAATCGTCTTATCACCAACCCGGTACATAGCATATCCACTATCACAGCTAAGCAAAATTAATGCATATTGGTTATGAACTAACAAAATAACTCAACTAGCAACTAACACAGTCCTTAAATTTCCATACCTGAAGCTCAGAGAGCTCTTCCAGATACTCTGTTGGGCAGAGGTCAGGCCTAGTGGACAAGCCCTGACCTAATTTCACAAAAGTTGGTCCCAATCTAGTGAAAATGTTCCTTAACTCAACTGCCCTTTTCCTCTTGTTCTGGTCAAGAACACCACTCCTTTGGTCCAACAAAACCTTCAAGGAAAACGAACCCAGAGCCACCAAAATCTCCATTGCCCTCCTCACCACCTAAATCAACCCACAACCCATTTTCAGATACACCAAAATAAACAAAACCCAGAAACGAAAACAACAAGATAACGAAGCTGACCTTAACTGGGCGAGACCCATATTTGTCGGCCAGCAGCTGGGGACTGTAGACAGAAGCATTGGCGGGGGGCACGCACGCCCTAGCCCGGGGC
>JAYMSZ010001854.1:0-13248 GCA_036897665.1 Pelargonium citronellum
ACTGGCTGCATCCTCGTGAATTGGAGTGTTCCATCTACAAAAACAAAACAACAAGCAGAGGTAAATCCATGTTACGAGCGCACATGTAGAAGATGTCTGCGTGCAAGAGTGTTAATGTGTCCCACATTAAATGTGGCAATCGATAACCTTTATAGAAACTAGTTGCACCCCTGACATATTAACTTATAATTTTGAAAGACTAGTTGAACCTCTAGGACTATGAAATTTCAAAGAGAGAGAGAGAGAGAGAGAGAGAGAGAGAGAGAGAAATGAATTAATTTACCCAGTTTTCTTGTTCTTCTCAACCAAGAGATCATTCAAGCGCTTGACATCTTCAAATTCACCGTTGAGAGTGGAGCCGAGAATGGCTGCGACACAGATGGTGTTCTCATCTACCATCTCCGCAGCTTTGTCTGGGTCCATCACGTAGTAACCATCTCTTAGTTTCACCTCCTTCAGCTCCACCTCAAAGTACCTGGCAAATTTCTCCCAGCATACCTGCATTTTGTGAAAAAAATTACTATATGAAAAGAATTTGTTCGATCACAAATGCTCACAACCCGAAATGTAATTAAGTCCATCTACTTAATCAAGCCCAACTGCATAGTGTGCAACAATGTAAATGAGATTAGCTAGGATTATATTACCTGAACATTAGCTCCGGTGACGATGTTGGGTTTGTCACTAGGCTTGCCCTCATTCTTCATCCTGTTCTGCCACTTCCTCTTGAAAGCTAAGCCAGCCAACATTATGGCCTCTGATGAACCCACACATCCTACGCCCATTGCTGTCTCATTGTCTCCCAGTGGTGCATTGAATAGATGTGCTATCATGTTAACACACCGATTCTGTTTGTAAAAAACATTAAAATTGACCATTTGAATTTGACAAAAAATTATACATGTAACACGATTTAACAGGATTGACAATCAGTCACCATGTTTAATCTAATGAAACGAATCGATCCATAGTTTTAAAAAAATTATCATCCCACACTCATAATTGATCAATTTGTATCATTATCCATTTTCATTTTGGAAACATTAAAAACAAAAGCCCATAATAATCACAATTAACTTAAGATTAGCACAATATAGAACAATAATTGAAAACAAAATTCAAATATGTGATGTGTGATGTGTGATGTATGATAAGAGATTGATGAACATGCCTGTAACTCAGTAGTGACAGGATACTCATCCATGTCAACATAGTTCTTATTCATCGCCGACATGATGAGTTTGTCGCACTCCGGCTCCATCCACGTCGTCACGAATGACGCCAGATTGAGCCTCGGATTTCCATCCAGCATCAGTTCATCATTGATGATTTGATAAGCTGCTTCCTTCGGGATCGAATTCTCCGGCATCTTAAACCTAATCAATCACCATCAATAACAACAATTAATTAATCAATCAATCGACAAACATGATATTAATCCCTCTATACAATTTACATGCAAATCTAATTAATAATCAATTGTCGAAGAACATAATATGATCAATTTGATATGTCGCTCCCTTCAGAATCGAAATATACTTCGTCTTAAACTTAATTAACCAACCGGTCATCATTACCATCATCAACAACAATCACTTAATTAGTTAATTAATCACTACATTAATCCATCTATACAATTTACTATGCACAAATCTGATCATGAATAGAAGAACAGGAGATCAGTAATAGGTTAAAACTAAACTGATCGATCAATCAATCCATCACCATCATCAACAACAATTAATTAATCAATCACTACATTGATTTATCTACACAATTTTCAAACAAATCTGATTATGAATTGAAGAACATGAGAATCGAGACACCTAGTTAAACAATTTATCACTGCATTGATACATCTATATGATTTACACACATATCTGATCATGAATCAAAGAATAATAGAATAGTAATTGAACAAAATCAAATATCAATCACTACATTGATCCATCTTCACAATTTAATCACAAATCTGATCATGAATCGAAGAACCTGAGTCTATTAAATGATCAAAATCAAATATCAACACCAATCAATCACCATAATAAACAAAAACTAATTAGTTAGTTAATTAATCACTACACTGATCCACTTACACAATTTACTCACAAATCTGATCATGAATCAAAGAACATGAGATCACTAATTGATCAAAATCAAATATCAACGCCAATAAAATAATTAGTTACTAAATCAATCACTACGTCGATTCAACTACACAACTGCACACAAATCTGACCGTTAATTCAAAGAACATGAGAACAGTAACTAAACAAAAATCAAAATCAAATATCAACACCATTCAATCGAAGAATAACAGCAGCAAATTAACAAATTAATCACGACATTCCTCCATCTATTCAATTTACGCACAAATCTGATCATGAAACGAAGAACATGAGATGATTAACCGATCGAAATCAAACAAATATTAACGTGTACGTGCCTAGGAAGACAAGCTCGAACGTAACGGGAAGCGAATGTGGAGTGGATGGAGACATCGCTCTCCGTCGATGCCTGTGAGAGAACCATGGCGGTGGCGGTGGTGGTGGTTGTGGTGGCGGAGACGCCGGAGAAATGTAGAAAAAATTGAAGAGAGGAATTGTAGAGAGAACAGTTGAGAGTGAGTGAAATGATGTGAAGAAGAAATGTAGAGGAGCTGTGTCTATATATATATATGTGAGCTGAGTACTGAAGAGGCTATTTTTAAATTCAAATATTAAATGTAAAATTCTGATTGGTTGGTTTTATAGATTTATAATAGATAGGACTGAGCCGGACAAAAAAACACTCATAGGTAAATATTTGTAATTTTTTATTGGCTCGGTCTTCGTTACTAAATGAGGAAACACGTTAAATTTGATGAAAAATTATCCAGTAAAAACACTTGCATTTTTGACATGACTCGTTACTCGTAGATATAAAAATTTAGACCGTTCCTACGGGAACTCAAACTCGATCCACATTTTGTAGGCTCCGGTCGGAAAAACAGACTTGTTTATTTTATATGCATGGCACGAATCTTTTTGAGTCGGATTAGGATTAAAACATTTACAACTTGAACTTGGCGAATCCCAAGCTGAAAGGGAACTTCAAATTGATAGCTCGTATAGTAACGGTAGTTAAAACAAAGACTTTCTAATTTTTATCTATTATACGACAATCTTAAAAATAACCTCCACAATCTTGCAACTTTGGTGAGCCAGGTTCAATTAGCTTTTTGAACTAAAAACGGAATAATATTACTCAAAACTTAAATTGCTAGTTTGGTGTCCTTATTAGAACTAGTCGCATTAAATTGTTGGCTTTATTTAGTAGCATATTAGATAAAAGTTAAGAGTGTTCACTGGTTCAAGTCCAAATGTTTTACCACAATTTAAAATTTTGTTCCAAATATGCATGAGAAAATTACTATAAAAATTCAAATCAACAATTTAATAAATTTGGACCAAAATCTGTTTTTGAGATTCTCAAAATAAGGGTTTGGAAGGATACGTAGTTATGGAGTTTTAACGAAATATTTCCGAAAATAGATTTCTGATCTGACTCTCAACTAACTACTTGTAATTTTCTACTGCAATTCAATTTTTCAAAAAGGAAAATAAAATGCAAAATCGTAAAATATAGTAATTTGAACTATTCTTCATAAAAATAGTAATTGAACTATAATAAAATTGTTTAGTACCTACCTAATCACACTTTTTATTATTATTCAAAACACTGTAATAACAAGTAACAATGTACGAGATTGTGCCCGTGGCGACCACGGTCAGGCATGGCTGGGTGTGCGGCAAGAGCGGGTCAGAGTAAACCCATTTGGGGGCGGCACAAAAACTGGCGGGCCTACAGTCGGTTCGTCTTCATCTTGTTTTAACCCGGCCAGAAGCGGTGGCTTGATCATTTTAGATATTTTCAACATATCTCAGTGCTAGAATAGAGTTTGTTTATAGAGTTTGTTTATGTGAATCAGTTTGCAAACTGAGTTGCCCATGCTTTAGATAGGCCCTCAGAGACTGTGTCGGCTTACCGGTTTGGGTCGGCCTGTCAGCCCCAGCTCGCAATTCTCAACCTTTAGAATTCGCAATTTCTCGTCTCGAGATTCGTCAGACACCGAAATATGGAATCCAAATACGAGCATTTATTGCTAAAATACATGACAAGAACCAATACAACACTATTATTTCTTCCATTCCTTATTAGTCCTAGTTTGTATAAAATAAACTACTAGAGCCTCCTTATCATGTGAAACACCAAGCACTCTTGGAGCGATCAGTGTAATAATTGAGATTTTACGGTAAAATAGATAAGCGTATTCTTACTAAAGAATGAGCAGCTGAAACAAGTGTTTGCTTCCAATGTCCGACTAATAATTGCCTAATCTTCCCGATCCACGAGAGCAGATCCAAAACATCTGCAAACAGAAAACATAGTACCGAGGTTAGTCTCGCTTTACCTCATAAGATAAATTTTACTCCGTCTGTCTCAAAATGCGTGTACATTTTTCATTTTTAAAAGTATGAACTAGCAATGTGTGTAGTGCGTGCCGTGTTCGTGTTGAAGGTTGATTGCATGCTATATGTGTTAACACGAACACGACACGTGTAATAATCGTGCACAAAAATTAACACGAAACATAACCACGAACTCTTGTGAGGGATAGACATTCCCTCTTATATCCCCATGAACTCTTGTTATAATGAAACTCAACAAGTTCTAACCACTTATGTTAGGATATTTGTTGTTATTTTATTTTTATGCATAGTTAACTAACCTAAAAAGAAAAGTGGGACCTCATTAGGAAAAAATTATTACAAAAAGTTGTCACTCATCTTGAGACGGAATGAGTAACAAAAAAAATAAATGCATGGGGTTTTGTCATTCTTACCCAAAACAAGCCTTAACTGAAGATAACCCGCTTCTGCTTTGAATCTGGAATACGCTAGTTTTACCGAAAACCCTAAAAGCACAACAAAGCGAGAAGTAGTAATAGTTAAAGTCAGGTCTTCTACATTGCCAAACAGAAAATATTTCTTTTCACCATATGGCTTAAACAAATACTATAGCAAGTTTTTTTTTTTTCAACGGCCCTCATGATTTGAAAACAATCCCAAGTCAAGCAATATTGCTCGGTCTCAATTACAAGGAAAACAGTACGGATGTAAGATGAAATACAAGTAGAACAACTTACTACTTTCAAGTTTCAAGACTACATATTTTAGTTTTACTTTCACTACTTACCCGATTCAGAATTCAACTTCGAGGAAAGACCTTTCAATGCATATTTAGCATACGCTAGCAACCGAACTCGTTGTGGGGCACCCAGCTTGCGTACAACAGACCTCAGTAGCCCACTGAAAAGTAGAAATGTGAGAAGACAGGTAAACTACATCTTTAGCCAACAGCCGTTACAAAAATAAAATGTAAAATGTTTCTGCGTTCACTAGATTGCCATATTTTTCTAGATTCAATCCATATATTGTTCTAGATTCAATTCATATAATTTATAAGAGATTTTCTAAGAAAAATAACTCGGTTAAAACATTATAATTTGATTATTTATTGCTAGAATGTTCACAGGGGTGTATAAAACAACAGTTTCTCCTAGTCCAGGGTTTAAAAAACGAATATGGATTAATTCTAAAAACAGGTGCCAGTCCAATTAGTGAAGAAATATTTTATGGAAAAAAATAAAAACTTGTTCTTACTCTGAGCGCAGTATGGCAAGAAAGTCAGGTGGAAGAGATTCCATAAAAGTTGATATATCTTCCATCTTCAGAGATTTCCACACTTTCTTTACATTTGTTTTCTCTTCCGCCGGCATCTCCCCCCCAAGAGCTGATATACTGTTAGTCACATCATGAAATGTTAGATTCAAAGAAAATAAATATTATTTGTCAAGGAAAATATATTAGTTCATCCTCTTATTTAGTTTTATGCTACTTAAGACTTATCGCAAAATAAGATGTTGCTAGAATTCATCACAATACATTGTAAACTATTAGGTTGAAGTAAAGTTTTACAGCAGTAAGGTAACGTTTGTATTAAAAATTTTGAAATGGAAACGGGAATCAACTATCAAGAATGGAAACGGGATGGGAACCTCCCCGACTCTCTCCTTCATTATCAATTTTCACCGGGATTTATGATCCTTGAGGTAATCAATGACCGAAAATGCAGCATGTAGTATTTCTACAGTAAACTATTAACAGACTACGAATTTTCATCACAAACTCAGAGAATACCTATCAATTGCTCTTCCAGTGAATATGAGAGGTAAGTATTTAGAGTACTTCCCAACACCAAATTTTTCACCTAGATGCTGAATTTTATCTGAATCCAAATGAATCAAAGCCGTCCAAAGTTCACAATAGTCCACCCTAAATTCTTCATCCAACTGTCTGTAGATTCCATGATCTAACAGAACTGCAAAGTTTATATATGAAAGTTGTGAGCTGCTTTAAATGTTCCTCTGTTCCCAAAATGAGTGTCCACTGTCTAAAAATTATAATGTGGACACTCATTTTGGGATGGAAGGAGCATTAGAATAAAAATATTCAGTACATTGAAACGATATGAATCAACATCTGATGATATGATTACATACCCAACGAAAAGCCATTCCGACCACCAGGAGAAACTAATATGTTGCCTGGGTGCGGATCTCCATGCAGAAAACCATGGATGAATATCATTTCAGCAAATGCTTCCAACAATGCTTCCGCAACCTACAATATGATAAACATATACAGTTACCAAATGAGAAACATTTCCTTCACAGCACTAGAAAAGAATATATGATATTGTCCACCAAAGCAACACACCTTTATTGGATTTATTCCCTTTTCCTTCAAAAATTCCACATCATCAACCTGAAAGCTCATTAATAGCCTATCAAATGCACATCATAACAAGAAGTCAAACTGTAAAGGGTGGCGTCACATACAATTGAAACAAATGCATGAATATAAAACTTTCTAGAGGAATAGATTCAACTTCAAAAGGAAGGGGCAGTAATTAAAAATCTGCCCCAAACCCGACACGCTGTCATTCCAACATATATACACAAAAGGATGTCTCACCTTGTGACCTGCACAGAATTCCATTGTCAGAACCTGGCTAGTTGTCAAGTCCTGCAGACAATCCAATGAGTACATAGATTTCATAATACTTCAAAGTCACAAAACACTAATAATCTAATGCACAGACAATGAATCAATTAATGAAATATCATACCCAGAATACACGAGGAACCTTAACGGTTCCATTGTTTTCAAAGTTTTTGGCCGTCCTCTCCAAATTTCTTGCCTCCCGAATGAAATCTGTACAGTTGTAATAGAAAACCAATCTTACTAAAAATATCCAAATAACAACTTTGAAACAGTTTATTTATCGGTCTGAAGCTGGGATAAGGATTGGATATGTGCAGTTGTGCACCTTTTGTCAACAATTAAATACATAGTTTCAAAGTCAAGTTGCAAAAACGATGTCTAAAAATGTCCAAAAAAAAATTCTTTAAAAAATGGATACCAATTACATGATTTAGAATACCAGGATAGTAATGTGCTATACACTGGATGCGTACTATATAATTGGAAATTCACTCCGATAGTCACACGATCATACATTGTGCATGACTCATTTAGCCAACTTGATATTTTCAGACCCTTCAACATTGTCAACAATTAAATTTTGTTTATTCAACTCACATATTATGTCCAGGTGAGGTAACATTTTCTTATATAACAATATAAAGATTGTATGGTATATCCATTTACAGTAATGTCAGCTATAAAGACAATTTTTTACCCTGAGGAATTTACAACATGCAGATAGTCAGATCAATGGGATGTGTAGTTGCAAAGGAAGGATAGAATATAAGCACCGGTAACAAACTGCATCCTATCACTCACCAAGTTCCAAGGAAATAGCCCCGGCAAACTCTGTTACCAGCCAATTAAACCTGTATTCAGGGAAAAACTGTAGAAACAAAAGGGGAAAGATTGAAGTATACCAAGAACTCTTTGAACAAATAAGATAAATAGGAGGAAAAAAAACAATAGCAACAGCAAATTATTTAATGAAACCAACAACGTACATTTAATTTAAATCAACTAGAAATTAAGCTTTCTAAAATATTGATAAGCAGGAGTTTCTCCACCCGTAGAAAATTTGAGAAATTAATGATGGTGATTACTTGAACTCAGAAACAAAGCCCTAAGGATGGATAAGACTATAAATGATGTAAGAATTTGTGTCTAACATGCTTATCTGTCAAGTCCGAGGGTAAAAAATCTGAAAATAAATCTAACCAAATTTTATTTGGGACATGCCAAACAAACAACAAAAGAAATCTGGTTGCGCTATTGTAAAAATAAATTCCAAAAATTTAATAAAACATAAAAAGAAGAAAGTTAGAAGTCACATAATAGCAGACCCCATATACAGTGTAGAGTATAGCTTAGCTAATCAAAGAAAGAATATGCAACATTGTTTCATCTCAAATGAATCACAACTGGGACAACAACGTTCTATTTCACGTGAAAATCCAAAATTATTGGAATTTGGAAATACCACACCTAGCCGCATACCAAGAACAAAACAAATAATAAGGAAACAAAAAGAAGTGTCAAATTCTAAGTGAACATGAATCAAAAAGTATAAAGTTTTGCACATACCCATGCAACAGATTCAGAAAGGAAAGACATCATTGTTGTGTCTAGCTTCATCAGGTTGCTCAACCCAGGGTATTGTACCTTTGTCCAAAAACAAACAGCATTTAGAATCAGAACCAAGAGTTTCAATGAACAAGATAATGCCCAATAGATATCTTATGCATGTGTGATACGGAGCATAAAGTAATGGGAAAAAGAAAACACTGCTCTACAAGAAGTCAACAACTAAAGAAACAAAAACTAAACATCCTGATGCATCTCTAGCTATATATATTAAAGCCAATATGTGGATCGGAATGGACCATAATATTAAAATTCAAATATTTACTATTGAGGGTAAATTTCTGACTGGATCGATGGCTATACAACTATACAAGCCATTCACATTCAATCATGTCCATTATAGACAAGTAATGGTGCGTAATCACTAAGCAGGGCTATGCCCTAGATGCAAATTAAGTACACACATCTCTATCTGTAATGAAGTAGTTTATTGAAGTGGGGGATGCACTTCAATTTGGCTATAATGAATCGATAGAAGTTAGTTGGAATAGAAACCAAGAAGCAAATTCCTGTGTGGCAAAAAAAGATTACTAGAAAAAGAAACTCTTCTAAGTCATTGTTTTACAATGAGACTGTGTAGAATAGAGGAAAAAAGGAATGCCGGACTCCTTTTATAAATTTCACATGTTACATATTGAAAGATCACAGCATATATATATGTGAACAAAATAACTATAGAAGAAAAATCCCAGTCAGTTACTATTTACTATTTACTCAACATAAGAGGAAAAAAAACAGTAATATAAAGTCAATCCAACAAACCTTAATTGCCACTTCTTGATGGTCTTTCAACATTGCGCGGTGTACTTGAGCGATAGAAGCAGCAGCTATAGGTTGTTCATCAAATGACAAGAATCTGAACAAAAATTTGTGTGAATAGATCCCTAAATCAGAGAGGGTGGTGACTGGATGAGTTGGGAAGTGAGAAAGGCTAGCCTTTCAAGCACAATCCGTCACCTAAGAATATGCAATGCACATGACAGATTATTTGATGAAATGTGATTGTAATTTGTGAATTCGGATATTAGCATATGCCAGGGAAAAGAAGTTGAATAGAAGAGCGAAAGGTAAAAAAGAAAAAGGAGGTAAGGAAATCACCTCCCGATGCCAAATTATTTACACACGCAAACTAGTTAACCACACACTAACAACACATACATTACAGATGAAAATTGTAGTTGATTGACAAACTAACATTTCAGACAAATCTTTCCCCAAATTGCTGGCAATTGCTTCTTTTATAGCTTTGAAATGATAAGGAACCGCCTGAGGCATTAATGAACACCAGAAATTAGCACGAGAATCAATTACATGAGACCCTGCACACATAAATATATGTTGGCTGAAGAACACACAAGTAAATTTAAACACCTGATCCTGTAATGATGAAAGGACTGACGAGTATTCTTTTGGAACTTGCCGCAAGGCTGCAACAAACTGACCAGCTTTCACATAGAACCCTTTATTGGCTTCACACATTTTCAAAATTCTTTGTGCTGAGCGTAAATGAACCTAAGCACCAAAGTAAAATATTCATTGCCTCTAACTAGAAAACATCATAATTGTTCTGTGACTACAAGTAATAGACCAAAAAAATCATTGTATATGATCCTTTTTATTTGTAATAAATTAACAATGTACTAATTTCCAGAAAATATAGTTTAGACCAAAGATAATCGCAATTTGTTTTCTTAAAAGTATTCAGATCCAACAATAGATTCTCAAGCCTTCAACAATGCCTTTGGCATACAATAAACTTAAGAAACCAGCACCGAGATCCCAACTGGGTTTCAGTATGATGAATTCTGCCAAGCATTAGCTCATTGACATTCTTTTCCAATAAATTTTGGTTTGCAGCATATAGCTCATTGACATTGTAAGAGTAGCAAAACAAAAGTACCTTCTGAATTACAAATCCTAAATCTTGGCTTAACTAAAAAGATGTACCATTTCAGTCTAGTAGCATACATGGATCATGCAGACATTTTATTTCATTTCACAAAAACATGAACAATTAACTTTCCAAATTTGGTGCTTAAACCGAATAAGTATCCATAACAGTAAGCCCTAGACCAACTCCACCGACTCTGAGTGAAACCCCAAACATCCAGGATTTGACCAATATCTTCAGCCAGAACAGTATGTACCACTAGACCAATAAATTTCAACAAAATCACGGAAACCAAACGGATCTCAGAACCGAAAACGTACAAAAAGAAAAATCACAAACCTCGGACAAATTGTGCTGGTACTCTTCAGAGTCTCTGTCAAGTTCACGCAAAGAAACCTTGTAGTCCACAACAGTAACAGCAATCTGCAAATCGCAAAGAACAACAAAAAATAATCAATCAAGTAGAAAGGAGCTGAGTGCAAGCACAGAGAGTTGCGGGAGAGGAATCGGACAGTGGAGATCGCGCGAGACGAGCGAACGACGCCATGGATCCCAGCCCTAACTTTCTCGGGAAAATTAAGAGAAGAGTCGCGAGAAAATGAGAGAAAATTAGGGTTTGTAGCTTGGAAGGTGAGGCCGGTGGCCGTGAGAAGGCAAAAAATGGTCGTCGCTTTCCCGGGAAGCTTGAAATTTTTATACCGTTGTATCATTGCGTTGCTCTGGCGCTTCTTTTTTCTATTTTTGGGAATAAGGAGGAGAAAAAGATGGTGTCCGAGTCAAAACGGACCGAGTTGGTGACCTGGTCGTTGCGACTTGCGATTTCTGGTTTGGATCAGAGTGAGTCGCACAATTATTCTTATAAAGAATATTATTTTTAGTAAACTAAGAATAGTCTACTAAAGAATAGTAAACTAAGAATAGTCTACTATAAACAATTATTCTTATCTGGAAAAATATTAGTTTTTTTATTTTGGAAAAATAGAAGAATGTTCTGAAAATATGGTAATGAAAATGTAAAAGGGAAAAGGATGAAACTTTTATTGGGTTGATTGATTAACGATTTTTTCTAACAATTATTAATGGTTTTCCATGTAAATATTACAAAAATTTGCTTCATTTTATAGTTTATACAATATAAATACGAATTTTAGTGCAAAGCATACTATTCGCATTTTATGACATGTTATTATAAAATATACATACCATGATACCAACGAGCCATGGATGTAAACGGTCATCACAAAAAGTACATGCGCTTTTATTGATATATATTGCGTCGGTTCTAATGTGTTTTGTCGTAAACAATAAAGATTAGAACAAATATTATACACACATGAGTTTCATAAGCCAATTGCTAGGCCTATTTAAAAGGGTTGTACTCACCGTAGTCAAAATGATTCAATCCCAAATGTAAGCATAGTTCCCATAAATCTCGACTTTGATAAACTCATTTTCATTTTTACTATGAGCATTTGTTATGCACTAAGAAGTCGAACTCAATTCAAATAGGAACATGCAAAATCAGAATTCAAAGCACTAAAACTTGAATATTCCAAGGGAAGAAGTCTCTTGTAGTGAAATAACAGGTTCATAAAATCATATTGAATCAATTTGATGAACAAAGAATCTTCCCCAAAGCCTCTTTATTTCTTCAGTTGTACTTCAGATTCCCCAGAATAGCCTTCCCGACAATCTTCTTTTTTCAAATCCTATCCCGATCTGCACGAAACACAGAACACCAAAACGACACTATTAGTTTTTGAAGTAGATATCGATAGTGATCTAACATCACGCCCATAAAAACCAAACAAACCAATTACAAACAGTTCGTAAATAGAACAATTTTTTGTCATAGATACATATTACTCACTCCGTTCCAAAATAAATGTCTTGCTTCCCATTTTGAGAAAAATTATGATTTAAGTAATGCAATATAAATAGAGCGGTTCCCACATACATGCTCGAACAATGGGAAATGGAGCATTCGGTATTCTTCATAAAGGTTTATATATACAAGTGAAATGAGCAAATACATACCATAATTTTCTAGGATGAAAGTCTTGCTTTTAGATCCTCAGCCACAGCATCAATAAACTCGAATGTATTCAGGTACTGATCCCGAGTAAGCCTACATAAAAAAAGGGATGACCATATAAAATTAAAAATGGAGCTAGTATATATCTTGAACATAAAGTGAGCTATTTGGATTTAAATCTGTGAGCACCCAAAACCTGCCCCAAAATTTTGCCGGTTCGGGTTGCATAAAATATGCCTGATTATTTTGGGGTCAGGACGGGAATGGCGGAAAAGATGCGGGTCAGAACGGGTTGCAAAACCCTCAAGCTAAAACCGATATGGACCCGGACCAATAGCAGGCCGAGCTAGGTCGTTTCAACCCGAACCTTTAACTAAACTAACCTCAACCAGAGCCCTGAATTATCATCTCTCATTGAAGGCATATACTATAGCAAGACCACGTGGAACTTACTTGGACCCATGGATAATGAGTGCGAGATCCTTGGTCATCTTCCCAGATTCTACAGTTCCAATACATGCCGCTTCTAGTTTCTCGGTGAATTCCAAGAGCTTAGCATTGTTATCCAACTTTGCTCTGTAAACAAG
>JAYMSZ010001855.1:0-13248 GCA_036897665.1 Pelargonium citronellum
ACCTCTAATATTAAATGAGAACCAAAAGAGATGTTAAAAAGAGAACCTAAGTAGGAGTGTATTAATCAAATATAAGTGGATCAATAACCACCAACATGTTTAAAGTGAGCTTGGGCAGGTTGGTGCCTAAACTTTATTGGCACTTGAACATATGCTTAGTTTAGTCGATAGAATTATTATGTTAAAACGAGTGAGATTCATTTTATATTATTTTTTCCTTGTTTGACTTAATTTATTTGTATGAAATCTGACTTTAATCTCTATAATATTGGCTCACAACAAATAAGAAATTAATTTAAGTAGAAACCTGTTAAATTAAAAAATAACAAGTAGTTGAGCCGTCTAAACTAAAGAATAGATAGAATATCCAATGGCACACATTTTCCCACAAACCTTATTATAATAAATTTGACTTATTAGATTTCATGTCATAATCATACTTCAATTTTTTATAATGTTCCTAACGATGATTACAAGCCATGCTCTTAATTATAGAATAACAGATCAGGTCACAATCACCAAACTGGTTGACGTTTACCTGTTATAATATATGAAGTTTTATTAATTGACTTTTGATAATTAAAAGTTAAACTTTTATTTGACTTGATCACGAGACATGCATAATTTTTCGTATAACAATTTTCATCAAATGTGGAGATAAACTCAATTTGTTAAATTTTGTACAAATAGATGCATTAGTCATTAAGTACAAATAAGTTTTTAACACCAATGATGTTAGAATTTTCCGGTTATACTAATTATATAACATGATAACTTAGTACACAATTTTAGATGATAAGAAAAAATGTTATATCAATTTTATTGACGTGAGCTTGGACTAATCGTCACTCGGAATTGATAATTTTACCAACATTGATAAATGATTTGGAAAAGTGTGCAACACCATGGACGGATCTACTAAAGGAGAATTGGCGGCAAATGCCCCCACAACCACAAACTCTTTTTTTCCTATAAAATATACTATTTTGTAATATATTTTTCATATATAATTAACTTGCTATTTTATTAAATTTGCCCCCCACTGAAATTTTGAAATTTCATGGTATAACCATCTATAAATATTATTTATAATTTTGCCCCCATTGAGTAAAATTTCTAGATCCGTCCTGGAGCAACACCGAGGTGATCACAAAAGAGAGATGGTGGTTGACGCCGGTAAAACTGTGGAGGAGCAAAGGAGGTGGTGACTGTTTTTATTTATGCGTATTACATATTTTCCCCTTTCAAGTCTTCTATTCTGCTGCATTCCTACACATCCTTTATTTTCTAATTGACCATTTTCTATAAGCAAAAACCTATATATACTATAAAAGTATCTTATAGTATATGTATCTAAACTTCTTGAAAAATAGTCGTACCGACGTACCGAATGCATTCATTATCAAGTATTCATACCCATATTCGATCGTGTTTTCGAGATTTGTATAACATATTTTTGTACTAACAATTTAGAGCATTGTTACTAAACCACCCTAACCTAAACGAGTTATAAAATGTAAATTTTAAACTTGGTCTGTAAGGGAATATATAATTTAGAGGTCAAGACTAAGTTGGTCACATTACAACGGAAATAACGGTCCCCGTCCGTCCAGGGCTAACTCCCGCCATATATTTCAAGGCATCAACGAGGAATTTCGCAAAATCCGCCAAAGAGCAAATACGTGTCCCCCAAAATCCAACTGAGCATTGCTCCTCTCGTCGCCGTCTTTAACAGCGACTCTGATAAATCCATTTGCCCTCTCATTTCCATGGAATATTTGAATTTATGCGTATCCATGTATTTTGTTTTCTGGGTAAATTATTCAGTTGAGCTAAGACGGAGTTCACTAATGGCCAGGAGGTTCTGGGCAGAACAGGGAATATCTTGAAGCTTCGATCTGTATATTCTCGGAGTCACCGAGACGATGATGTTTAAATTAATAGTGAAAATTCGGATTTGTCGCTTACTCCTTGGAGGGAAGGAGAATCTTCCTAGTTTAAATTCGAGCTCCGCCATGAGATCAGCAGTTGGAAGATCGGCTTTTTACGCCTTCTTTTTCGCCATTTGGCGCTCTACTCGGAACCCATTTGCCCTTTTCACCTCTGAGGTCAGTCCTTTTTCTCTTAGCTTTCTTGGATTAATATATACAATTTGTGGTTGACTGGTTGTTGTATGTGTGAGTGAATAGTGGAGATATGAAAGAAATGGTCATAGTAATGTATTTGTCACTGTGTTGTTGGGTTGAATTTTATGCATGCTATATGTTTGATGTATTGTCTCAGAGAAAGTTACTATTTTTCTTAACGGTGAGACTTCATATATAGCTATGCTTTCGACATATATAATATGTTTTTAACGGTAAGAGAGAAAACAATGGAGGGTAGAGAAGATAGGCAGAGAGTAATGGTGGTTTGTCGTGCTGAGTGCTTGAGTGATGAGATATCCGAACATGCATGCAGTCGCCTGACGTTCTTAACTAATGGTCACCATGGCATTTCAGGGAAGGGCATATACAGCACATCAGATTGGTTCAGCCAGCAGTTCTCTGCATTGTTTTCATCTTGAATACTGAAGGTAGGTTTTTCTCGACCCATAGTCAGATTTTGCTTCTTAAACTATACGGTGTCTAATGCATGCATTCTGTTAGGAAATTTTGTTTTGAAACATTGTAGGGTTTCTTGAGGTCTAAAAGTTCTATTCATAAGTAGGAAACGCACAACATTTGCTTAAAAAAAAATTGGATAGTTCAAGCAAATGGATTTTCTAAGATTTTGCTTTAGGCAATGGTTTCTGTTTATCTTAATAGCCACTATAGTATTAATATAATTATAAGAATGCACTTTTTCACCAGAGCTATTTTTAGCCACAATACAAATTACATCAAGAAGAGGTCTTTATCAGGAGGCCATTTCTTAAGTTAATGTCATTTGAATATGACCAAATGTTGCTTCTTGAACCAGATGGTGTGTAGTAGTGCTTTCAGTTGTCAGCAAAGTGACATTTTGATTTCTCTTGTGGTTTTTGTTTAACAACATGGTAGAATGTTTGTTGATCGTTGCTTTCAAGATGCCAGGCTTGACCCTCTTTTTCTAAATTTCGCTCACAAAAAACTTTTGAGGATTAGAGAAACTGCAGGTGTGAAAGTCTTGTTTCCTGTAAGATCTTTTCTTTCACTTTCATATCCTCTAGTCCAGGTCGTGTTGTTTTGAAACAAATGTAAAGAGAAGGGGAAATTTTCTCTCTTTGTAATGATGTAAAAAGCACTGTTCTAGCTTGTTAGAGCTAATATGTTGGAAACAAACTTAACTGTATATTGAGTTTTGATAAAAATATTTAGAAATATAATGGTAGTTTCTACTGTGTCATCTTATGTTCTCAGCTAAATGATATGGAATTGAAACTTCTCTTTAAACACTGTATTCATTTGTACTTTGCATTCAGAGGCCGGTGATTTGTCAATGCTGGAATTTAGAAGTAAAAAGATAGAATATAAACTCTGTTTTCTCTTTGCTCTCAGCAAATATTACCAGTCGGAGGCGTAAACTGCAGAGAAGATGAACTCAGGAAATTCAATCGAAGATCAGTTCTCCAAGCTACATCCACGCCTTCCAGTGAACACGAGAATTGGAATAGTAGGAGCAGGTCCAAGTGGCTTGTCAACTGCTTATGCACTTGTCAAGCTTGGTTACAGTAATGTTACTGTATTAGAGAAGTATCACACTGTAGGTGGCATGTGTGAATCAGTTGAAATAGAAGGTAAGACTAACAATGTCATATTCTATTCGGGATTTGTCATGCCATATGTTTTGTTTTTTAACTGTAACCTATAATTCTTACAGGGAGGGTTTATGATCTGGGGGGTCAAGTTAATGCTGCAAACAGTGCTCCAACCATCTTTCACTTGGCAAAGGAGACTGGGTCTGAACTTGAAGAAATGGACTCTCACAAACTTGCCCTTATTGACAGTTCTACGGGCAAATATGAAGACATTAAAGTTGCAGATGACTATGTATCTATCATGTCATTAACCTTAAAACTCCAGGTCAGTTTCTATTCATAGACCTTGAATCATGATTGACCTTACAGTTTGCAATCAGCTTAACTTTCTCTTTGCACAATTTCCAGGACAAGGCAAAGGATTCAGGTCGAATGGGACTCCATGCTGTGAGTGAATATGCTGCAGAGTTAACTCCCACATACCTTGAAGGTCATGGAGTCAAAACTGTTCCGAAATCAGTAGCTTATGGATATACAGCTTCTGGGTATGGTTTTGTGCAAGATATGCCTTATGCCTACATTCACGAGTTCACCCGCACTTCAATGGCTGGAAAGATTCGGCGTTTTTAAGGTGGATATACAAGTCTGTGGAAGAAGATCAGTGAATTACTTCCAATAGAAGTTAACTGCAATACTGAGGTATTGGCAATCAGACGGGATTCTGAAGGTGTTACTGTTGACATTAAAAATAGCAATGCAGAAGTCAAAGTTATGGAGTTCGATAAAATTATCATCTCTGGTGCCTTTGCTTTCAAAGATGGAAAAACTTACAGATCACCACAGTTGAATTCAACAGGTTTGCTGATTTTAGTACTTGTATGATTTCCATACCTAGCACCTTTCTCTTATTCTTTTATAGCTTGTTTGGCCATTTTAGTTGGGAAAGGCAGTGAAAGGAAAGTGAATAGAAAAAAATTCCTACAGAAATTTAAATATCTTTTCCTTTGTTTGGATATGCACTAGAAAGGAGATAATGTTGAAGGTTTCATTCTTTTATTAGAAAAAAAAAAGGTTTTTATATTTATAACAGAAACCGTGAATTATATCTTGTCATTTCTGGAATGTCAAAGAAAATCCATGTGATGATGAAAAATTATTATAAACAAAGATGTGAGCCCCATGGAAAATGTCTCTCCACTTTCCCCTACTTTCCATTGCTCACCTCCTTTGTTTTGGCATATGAACTGTTACATCATTCAAGTAAATTGCTATTGTTTGGAGGTGTCTGAGTAGGTATTCTCATTGCAGATCCTCAGGCTTCTGTAATGGATATGGGTGACCTCGAGAAGAAGTTGTTCAGTAAAGTACAGACAATTGACTATTACACCACGGTTTTAAAGATTAAAGGACTAGAACATTTACCACTTGGCTTCTATTACTTTGGAGAATATATGGAGGATCCTGAAACAATTGGACATCCGGTTGCAATGCAGAAATTCTATGCTAACACAGATATTTTCTTGTTCTGGTCCTATGGCAACTCTGCTGATGTAATGGGACAAACAGTCACTGAGCTGGCAATCAAGACAACTAAATCTATTGGTGGTGAAGTTGAGAAGGTGATCCTGCAACGACGGTTTAAATATTTTCCTCATATTGGAAGCCAAGGTATGTCAATCACTTTCCTCTGTTCCATTTTCTCTTCCAAAGGAGGGATACTAATTTCTATTTTTGAATACAGATATGAAGGATGGATTTTATGATGAATTAGAATCTGAACTTCAAGGTCAAAGAAACACATATTATGTTGGTGGGCTTATGGCATTTGAGCTTACTGAGAGAAATTCAACTTATGCCATGGCTCTTGTGCAGAAGCATTTTGCAGACAACAATTCTTCTCCAAAGCTTCCTTATGTCAAGGTGTTGTAAAATTATTAATGCTCAAGTTGATATGAATGTATATAACAGCACATTTACAAATAATTTTAGTTTAAAGATTTCACAAATGAATTCATTGGACCTTTCTTCTTTTTTCAGAGTTTATTTCCACTGCAATCAGATTGCTGGAAAAGGAATCATAAAGAATTAAGTGAAGCCCCAGGGGTGGAGTTTCCCAATCTTTCTTGCCTTGATGGTTATGTGAAGCATTGGGGAACTCATGAACTCATTCAAGACAAAACACTCTATACTTGGATTAATGAAGAAGAGGCCGTGGTGTGCCAGAGGACTTATAGAGAACTTCATGCCAATGCTTCTTGCATTGCTCATAAACTCTTGACAAGCCAAAAACCAGTTATCAAGCAAGGTGACAGGGTTCTCTTGGTCTACGTTCCTGGTATGGACTTTGTCGATGCTTTCTTTGGGTGCTTAAGGGCTAAAGTCTTGCCAGTCCCAGTTCTTCCTCCAGATCCGATGCAAAGAGGTGGACAAGCACTTCTGAAGATTGAAAACATTGCTAAATCATGTAATGCAATGGCCATCCTGTCAACCATTGGCTATCACGCAGCAGTCCGGGCAGGTTCTGTGAAGAATTTGATCTCATTGGCTGGAAAAAATGGGAAAAACTCAGGTAGCTGGCCTAAGCTTCCATGGATGCATACGGATTCCTGGATCAAAAACTCCAAAAGCTTGCTTGTTGAAGAAAGAGCATTTCCATCTGAACCTGAGCCCTCTGACCTGTGTTTCCTACAGTTCACCTCAGGATCTACTGGTGATGCTAAAGGAGTGATGATAACTCATGGTGGACTCATTCATAATGTGAAGTTGATGAGGAAAATTTATAAGAGCACCTCAAAAACAGTACTTGTAAGCTGGCTACCTCAGTACCATGACATGGGGCTCATTGGAGGACTTTTTACTGCTCTGGTTAGTGGTGGAACAGCAATCTTGTTTTCCCCAATGACATTCATTAGGAAACCTCTCTTATGGCTCCAAATCATGAGCAAATACCAAGCTACTCATAGTGCAGGCCCTAATTTTGCTTTTGAGCTAATGGTTCGAAGATTGGAATCTGACAAGGAGAAGATTCGTAACTATGATCTTTCTTCCATGGTTTTCCTCATGGTTGCTGCTGAACCTGTGAGGCAGAAAACTCTAAGAAGATTTGTTGAACTCACTCAACCTTGCGGCCTTTCTCAAGAGGTGATGGCTCCTGGTTATGGGCTGGCAGAAAATTGTGTTTTTGTGAGCTGTGCATATGGAGATGAGAAGCCTATCTTGGTAGATTGGCAAGGAAGAGTTTGCTGTGGTTATGCGGATTCAGATAATGCTGATGTTGACATAAGAATAGTTGATCCAGAGACTGGTGAAGAGGTTGAAGAAGCAGGAAAAGAAGGAGAAATATGGATCAGCAGTCCAAGTGCTGGAATTGGCTATTGGGGCAGAGAAGAACTGAGTGAAAGAACTTTCAGAAATGAACTGCAGAACCATGCTGGAAGAAGGTACACTAGAACTGGAGACTTGGGGCGAATAATTGATCAGAAATTTTTCATCACTGGAAGAATCAAGGATCTTATCATTGTAGCTGGTAGAAATATTTACTCTGCAGATGTTGAAAAGACAGTTGAGAGTTCATCAGAATTTCTACGCCCAGGTTGTTGTGCAGTCATTGGCGTCCCAGAGGAAATCCTCTCAGCAAAAGGGGTTTCAGTTTCAGATACTTCTGACCAGGTTGGCTTGGTTGTGATCGCAGAGGTTAGAGATGGCAAACCTGTTGGTAAGGATGTGATTGAACAAATCAAAACTCGTGTTGCAGAAGAGCATGGGGTGACTATTTCTGCTGTCAAGCTGATCAAGCCCAAAACCATCAGTAAAACAACATCTGGGAAGATCAAGAGATTTGAATGCCTCAAGCAGTTTTCTGATGGAACACTAAATGTGGTTCCGGATCCAATCATATCAAAAAGAACATTAACTCGCTCTTTCACAACAGGGACATGCAGGGAGGGAAGAACTCCTCGAGCTCAGCTAGCAAACAGCTCACCTATATCAAGTCCCAAAATAACTAACAAAGAAATTGTAGAGTTTCTGAGGAGACTGGTTTCTGAGCAGACAGGGATTCATGTCATGAACATCTCTCCTACTGAGAACCTGGTGTCTTACGGAATTGATTCAATTGGTGTTGTCAGAGCAGCTCAAAAGCTTTCGGATTTCTTAGGTGTGCCGGTTGGTGCTGTTGATATTTTCACAGCAACTTGCATTGCAGACTTGGCTAGCTTTTCAGAAAGTCTTGTAATGAAGTCTCAACCTCAAGTCATGACCGAATCATATCAACCAGAGACGGAGATTGATTTTGCTGAGTTGGAAACAGAAATAACCAAATTTCACCAAATGGGTATTTGGTTTTTACAACTTCTGGCTCTCATATATGTTTCGGCAATGCTCATCCTTCCTGCTTATCTGTCAATTTCTGCTTTCATAAGCCTGTCATCAGCAAGCCGCGCATGGATAGAAGGAACTCCTTGGCTGGATTTTGTTACCACATTGGCTTTAGCTCCTCTTGCTTGGATCTTTTGCATGCTGTCCACTGGCATTAGCGTTGCTTTCTTCGGAAATTCTTTCTTGAAGCCAAATTATGCACTAAGCCCTGAAATTTCCATATGGTCTACGAGCTTCATTAAGTGGTGGGCACTTTACAAGGCACAAGAAGTTTCTTCAAAGGTTCTTGCAGTTCATCTTAGAGGAACTGTCTTTCTGAATTACTGGTTTGAGTTGCTTGGAGCTAAGATTGGATCATCAGTTTTGATTGATACAGTTGAAATTACAGACCCATCTCTCACTTCAATTGGAGATGGAGCTGTCATTTCAGAAGGAGCTTTAATTCAAAGTCATGAGGTGAGGAATGGAGTCCTGAGCTTCCAACCGATAAGAATTGGCAGAAATTCTTCAATTGGCCCTTATGCTGTTATCCAGAAAGGAAGTGTCCTGGCAGAAGGGGCCGAGGTACAGGCCTTGCAAAAGAGTGAAGGAGGCAAAACTGTGCTGAAATCTTCCAAGGCTTATAATGCTAACAAAGTAAGTGATTACTTATAGTTATACATTATAATAGCTGCTATTATAATTGCTATTCTTTATAAGGGGTCTAACATTTCAAATCTACCCTATCAAATGTTTTAGGTTATTATTTTCCCTAAAAGATTCCTCTGTATGAGAAAGATAGCATAAGATCTTTTCCCATACATAAAGCATAGTCTTTCTTGAGAAAGTACTAAAATAACATACATTCAATTAGTACAACCTAGCGTTGGAAGCTCCCTGCTCACTTGATTTATGATTTATCTACTAGGAAGATAAGTTTGTCATGTCTATCATGGAATTCTATGAACAGAGTTAACAATGCATCTAGTTTCTGGTACACAAAACACGTGCTTTATACAATAGGTTGATATCATGAACTGTAAGTGCATGATTTCAATTACGAATTCTTTCTATGAGGGACTATCTAGAACTGATTGTACTTTTATTTGCTATTGTGCATGGTTTCAGGGTACAATGCTGATAAGCAACATCCAAACTGAGTCTATTTACCATTTCATAGGAATCTACATGATTGGTTTCCTCAGCACTCTGTCAGCAGCTAGCGTGTATCTCATGTACATTTGGCTTTCTCAGAACCCTCCTTCCCTTCAACACTTCACATTCATTTGCATATGTGGAGCCTTCCATTGGTTTCCGTTCTCTATCATTGCATATGCCACCATGTTTTCAAGTATTCCTACAAACCCAGCTACCTTTGCCATCTCGATTGGCACTGCTTACTTAACCCATGGCCTGATACTTAGTTTCCTTACAAGTGCTTTCACCCATCTTCTGGCTGGTAAACAAGAGACAAAGCAAACCCACTTTAAAACTAGTCTTCGCCACCAAATTACTGTTGCCTGCCACCTTAGATTTGCCAAACTTCTGTCTGGGACTGAAGCCTTCTGCATGTATCTACGCCTCTTGGGTTCAAAAGTGGGCAAGCATTGTTCAATCAGGGCCATTAATCCAGTATCAGATCCACACCTCATTTCAATTGGAGATGGTGTCCATTTGGGTGACTTCAGTCGCATTATTGCTGGCTTCTATTCCACTGATGGATATGTTCATGGAAAAATTGAGGTACAGGATAATTCAGTCATTGGGAGTCAAAGTCTTATCCTCCCAGGTTCAGTTGTTCAGAAAGATGTCATACTTGGTGCACTTTCGGTAGCTCCAGTGAGTTCAATTCTTCAATCCGGTGGTGTTTACATAGGGTCTCAGACTCCAATCATGATCAAGAATACTATGCATGCTTTGGATGAACGGATAGAAGAGATGGACACTAAATATAAGAAAATAGTGGGAAATTTGGCTGCAAATTTATCTGTCACAACTCTGAAGGTCAAATCGAGATATTTCCATCGAATTGGGGTCAGTGGGAAGG
Organism: Pelargonium citronellum; assembly: GCA_036897665.1. Lineage (NCBI taxonomy): Eukaryota > Viridiplantae > Streptophyta > Magnoliopsida > Geraniales > Geraniaceae > Pelargonium > Pelargonium citronellum. Next base: position 10,122 of record JAYMSZ010001855.1, read on the forward strand.
GATACTTAAATATTTATGATAACATCAAAGGTTTTCCCGATCACAAGATCTTCTCGCCAGGAAAACGCTATCCTGTCATAGTCCGACACAGCAATAGCTTGAGTGCTGATGATGATGCGAGAATTGATGCACGAGGAGCAGCAGTAAGAATACTTCCAGATGAAGCTGGTGAGCCTCCGATCCTTGACCTGACCTTAAAGACTGGAAATGCATTCTATGCTCGAACAATTGCAGATTTTGCAACATGGCTAGTATGTGGGCTTCCTGCAAGGGAGGAGTATGTCAAGCGAGCCCCACATGTTCGTGATGCAGTATGGGCTTCCCTGCGCCACGCAGACTCATACAGTGAGCTCCATTACTACTCAAATATATGCAGGCTCTTCAGGTTCACAGATGGGCAGGAAATGTATGTGAAATTCAGGATGAGGCCTTTCGATGAGGATCTCCAGGAGGATGTTGGTAAGGTGGAACCCATTGGGATTCTCCCACCAGAAACAGGTGCAATTCCAAGAGATGAGAATGACACCCGGCCGTTGCTTTTCCTTGCCAATGATTTCCAGCACCGTGTCAGTTCTCCCAATGGCGTTCGATACATTTTCCAACTACAAGTCCGGCCAGTACCACAAGATGAATCTGCTCGCGACGTAGCACTTGACTGCACCAAACCATGGGATGAGGTTGAGTGCCCATATATCAGTGTGGGAGAGATTGTTATTGATCAAAATCTTACCAGTGAAGAAACAGAAGGTCTGGAGTTCAATCCTTTTCTTCGGTGCCGCGAAGTAGATGTCATCCGGGCCTCATCTTGCTCCCAAAGTGCTTCAATTGATCATGGGCGGTCATTGATCTACGAGATATGCCAGCATCTACGAAATGGGGAGCCTCTTCCAGAGGCCTGGAGAATCTTCTTGGATCAATCTGATGTAAAGGTAAACCTTTCTGGCTGTCCAATGGCAGCAGCAATGGAGAGAAAAGGGGAAGAGAAAGGAACACTGGCAAGAACTTGGTACCAAACTGCATGGGTAACTTTTGCTCAGCCATTACTACAAACAGTTGTGCCTTATTTTCTCATGGGTTTAGTTATCTTTGCTCCTCTGGATTGGGTGCTTTACTTGAAGGAAGCTAAGGAAGTCCCATTGCACTGGTTGCTTCCTTTGTTTTGGGTTTCTTCAGGGATGTTGGCAGCACTAGTGTGTGCAGTGTCTAAATGGGTACTTGTTGGAAAGAAGAAAGAAGGAGAGACTGTGTTTTTGTGGAGTACAGGGGTGTTCATGGACACTATATGGCAGGCTTTTAGAACTCTGGTTGGGGAGTATTTCATGGAAATGACAGGTGGGTCCTTTTTGTTTGTGTTATGGATGAAGCTAATGGGTTCAGAAGTTGAGCTGGACCAAGGGGTGTATGTGGACAGTACAGGGGCTTTGCTAAACCCTGAAATGGTGGAGATTGAGAGAGGAGGGTGTGTAGGGAAGGAAGCCTTGTTGTTTGGGCACATATATGAAGGTGAAGGAGGGAAGGTGAAGTTTGGGAAGATCAAGATTGGAGAAGGTGGGTTTGTGGGCAGTAGAGCTGTGGCCATGCCTGGGGTCAGGGTAGAGACTGGAGGAAATCTTGCTGCCCTTTCTCTTGCTATGAAGGGAGAAGTTGTTAGATCAAGCTAGAAGCTCTCTCTCTATATATATTATATATATATATATACACACTTTCATACTAATGATGTGACAAGTAGCAAGCCCCTTGCTTCCTTACAATGTCATATCAAGAATAAATTATCAAAGGAATAAAAATATAGAAATGGTATTTATAGAATCTCTCTCTGTACAGCAGTTTCATGTTATAATTTGACAATATGAGAGTGATTCTGAGGGATTATAGGTGCTTAGTCCATGGAAACCAGTAGCACACAACATCCTCCTCTGCAGTGATTTGTGAGAATTCTTTTTTATGGCTTTTTGTTCATTTTCATAAGTAGCACTAGCAGCTGATTGAGATTATGAGCTGAGCCTGAGAGGAAATGCAAATGCATGTAAAAAATAAATTTTGAACAGATGAGCAGCCACAAATGAAATGAAATGAAATGTAACAGTAGTCACTAAATTGTCATTAAATGTTTGAAAAAGATATAAATATGCAGGCTGCAGGTGAGGTGATACAGTAAAGTTGTGAAGTGGTGGAGATAGTGTGGGACCCTTGCGAATGATTAGAGAATGATTTGTGTGTGTCGTCGTATTTTGCCCTTCCAATTGTTTGTCTCTACGTGTCCTGCTCCGTACGAGGAGGAGGATGCCCAACACATATACATATTTACCCCCGCCCCTTCTACGCTCTCTCTGCTTGTCTGTAGGGGTAGTTGGGGTATTTCATCTATCCCCCATGACGCCTACAATAGAATTAGAAACAGAACAAATTAAGGAGTAGAGAAGAGAATAGGTTTTTCAAGTGTCTCTCTGGAGAAAAGAATGGGTGTTTCTGTTTGGAAAGCTCTTGTTTGGTTTTCGACCTTGTACCTCACGCTCTCTTCCTTACTTCCATTTGCTCATTCTTCCCGTTAGTCCCTTCTTCTTCCTGTATCTCAATCTCTCTGTTTTGTACATTTCCTCTGTTTCTCGCTATATGATATGATGCTCTGTTTTTTATTTATTTAATTCAGGGTTGTATGGCGGTTCAATGGTGGTGGTAGTAGCAAAAGAGTCTGAGTCTGAGTCTGCTGTGAAGATATTTGAGGATGGAGGTGCAGCTTCAACTTCAAGTTCAACAACACAAGACTCAGCCAGGCTAGTTCCAACCGGACCTGACCCTATTCACCATAACAACATCCCAAGTACTGAACGAGAACGACCTTGATTATTTATCACTACATGTGTTATGTGTATGTATACAAGCTTCATGACTTCCATATTTAGGGCTTCTATTTGTTTGTTTCATTCCTGTAGAAACCCACCAATATTAATTAACTGCTCTAGCTACTATGTATGACTTGGATTGATTCCCTTATATTTATACTCTGTTCTTAAGTTATTTTATACTCTGTTTTAATTTTCGGTGATGTTTTTTTCTTCTTCTTCTTCTTCTTCTTCTTCTTGTAATTGACTGTGTCTACAATATTGCTCTTCATGGTTCATTGCAC